>AYEL01089232.1:0-35679 GCA_000484575.1 Olivierus martensii | reverse complement strand
CTAAAACATTTGTAATGATATACTTGTATTTAAACTGTTTTCAAATATTACTTTCTTAATAATTACGTTTGGTTTCAAACCATCTGTTACCTTATTATAAAAAAGTAATGCTGCGAGTGATAATATTTTAGAGCGATCAGTCTTGCCAATTTACCTCCTATGCTTTGCGTAACCCACCTCCCCTACATTGAATGCGTGTGGGACACGTCTAATGCACTCAATATAGGCAGCACGGTATGTGGATTGGAAACTGTAGCCAATCATGATTTCCGGTTTCCAGCGCCTAGTTGAAAGTGACAAACATTTTGGCCGGAGCTGTACATCCTGAAATTTTCTTCTGCAATTCTTTGAAAATTAGCCTAGCCTTATCATAGATCATTGTCTGAGTTACTAGATCTCCCTTCATTTGTCTTTATCAAATTCAGGTGAGAAGCAACTTTTCCATCTCTTCATTCTAGAATCTATTCTAGTCAGAAAAAGATCTATTCTTGTCAGAAATCTTCATTGCTCCAGCAGACACCTTAGCATTTATAATCTCTCTCTATTGTAAAACATTGCCAAGTTGTCCTAGGAATGCCACACTTTTTAGCTATATCTGTAACTGTTCTTTCTTTCTGCACTCTATCTATGCTCAATCAAGTGTTCTTTCCTGAATTATTCCTCTGTTCACTTCTCTTTCAATCCATCCCTAAATTTCACTCAAGAAAATAATAATAACTACAAATGCACAAATTATTTACTTTCTGAAAAATGCAGAATTGAAAATTAAAGCCAACAACATGGGCAAACACCAAAGCAGCCCAACAAGAACTGACAAATAACAAATGACAATACACAATTCTATGCACGTGCATGCACCATCCCATGAAATTCAACTGTTGAATTGCGAGACTGACAAATTGTGGGATGTTGAATTGCAAGGTACCACAGTATTCTTACAAATATATTAAATGAAATTTTATAGCAATTCAATACATTTTACAATACACCAGATCCCACTTTGTGTCAGGAATAAGTTCCTGAAAAATGCAATGCTTACTAAAATGATGCAAATTGAAAATATAATTTTCATAAGAAATACTGAAATAAGGAAGAGAGGAATCTGGCTCTACTGTAAGGCAACCAATAAAATTATATCAAATTTTGACCCTACAAAAAGAAATATAATAACCTGAAATAAAATGTACAATCAGAAACAGTTCCAATCAGCAGCAATGACCTGTCTCCAATGCTTGGTAGACTACTGATCCCATAGTGGTAGAACTCAGTGGAATGAGAACCAAAGAAGTCATCCAATATCAGCTTAATAGTCATCCATATGTATCAGCTTGTTGAGGATTCAGAATTATCATCCTCACAGATGGTTCTCTAATGAATGAAACAAATGGTAATCCAAAAATGCAATGTCAGGGGAATATGGAGAATGATGCATTGATGTTTTTCCAACCAAGTTGGATAACGGTATCACAAGTGACCTTAGCAACATATACACAATAATACAGGGCAATGACTTTACATTGCCCTGTAATAGAATGACACCTCTGCAATTCACAAGTGCTGGATCAACAGTTTTCAAGCACATATGCATCATATACTTGCAGAACAAGTGTTGCAAGTATATGATGTACAATACCTTGAACAGTCCACTAAACAGAGAATATTCTTCTGCTGATGCAGTGATTTTTGTTGTTTGGGAGGGGATTCATGTGGTGTTAATAAATGACTATAATGCTGAGAAGTATCATAAAGAAGCCACTATTAATCACAGCTCAGAATTCTATCCAGAAACAGATCCTTTTTTTGACAAGACAGCAAAGAAACAAAGGATTTGCTTGTATCATTTTCTGAGCTGCACTCAACTCATGTTGGACCCATTGTCCCACTTTATATCGTTTCCCAAGGTAATGGAGGTGTTGTTGAATGGTTTCTGCTCAGTAATTGAATACTTCTCCCAATGCTTCACATGTTTAGCTACTACTAGCCTCAATAGTCGCTTTGAATACTTCATTGTCTATGGCTTGTGGACATCCTGGAGGGATTCATCACTGTCCTTAAATTTCTTAAACCACTATTGTACTATCACCCAATTTATCACATCCCTACCAAATGTCCGGCATATTTTGCTTGTTGTATTAGCATTCATTCCCAGGTTTCCTCAGACAGGCCCATATAACATCATTTGGGATTCCCATGTTTGGCCTGCTCTCACTGCATCTCTGTTTAACTGTGGTGACACTACCATCCCACAATAAGAGGAAACATTCACTAACATGTTACCTTCCTCTTATCTGTCTCACCTCTGAACAAATGGTGTGGGGAGCATATGTAGCTCGACCAGATGAATATTTGATAGAACTTTATTGATAAATATAATTTTAGAAATGATATGTATATTCAATTGTATTGGAATAATTTCCATATCCATTTCTTTTTTAACAACAGATTTTTTATCACTACATTTCAGTGCATGTAGGTAATTAATGGGAACAAATACTTAATTTTTAAACATGAATTTATTATTCACAACTTATATATCAGTCACAAGATAAATTTATAGAATTCTTAGAACTTTATTGGTTGCCTTATATTTTAACAAATAGGAAATATGCAAGGGACACCTACAATTATGCATATACCCACTTTATATTGTGAGCAGTAACTAAATGACCACTGTGTGCAGCCAATAAAGGAAGAACATTTTCATGATATAAAGCAAGGATTAGGTAAAATGGATACGAAACTCCCATAGGATAGCATTAAACTCGTTTCTGAAGCGCCCCTAGTGTATGCAGGAAAGAACTAAACGCATCACGTATAGCCGACTTTCAGGGGTAATCCCAGTCGTCCCCCACTTTATAGCTTTTAAGCTAACCTTTAACTCCTAAATTATTATTTTTATTAATTAGCATTAATTTTTTAATAAATATATTATTTTGGAAAGGAAATAAACATTAATTAGGAATAAAATAATTTTATTAAAAAAATTTTTCTAAATACGTTTTAATACATTTTTAAAATTTAGCAAATCTACACTTGTACCTTTAAAAATATTAATTTTTAAAATGACTTTGTCGTTAATTTGTAGGAATCAGTTTTATTACACACCATAAAGCCTTTTAAACAATATTTGTTCGTCGGCCATTTTTAAATTCTACATTCGAAGAACGCATAAGATGGCAGATGATTACAATACTATTATGCTATTATTACACATATCTTCCAGCATCTCTGGGAAATCGGAAGAATGATATTTCTGGTGTTTTCTTCTTATAATTGCTGCAAAAAGAAGCAGCACAACAGCAGTGACCACCGGACGCCATCTTTTCACAAACACTAATGCCATCTAGTGGTTGCAGGAAACGGAGTTTTAAAAATCGGCGAAGATTCGTATCCATTTTACCTAATCCTTGATATAAAGAATAAAAGATGTGATGATACATGTCTCCTGCTATCTGCCATATTAATGATGCAAAGCTGAGTCAAGTGACTTAACAATGTAAATTTTAAAATTAATTAAGAAAACAATGCAATTAGAAAGAATACATTTATTTTAGTGTAAATTGCTTATCTGAAAAATTTTCATTATGCCATATTATACAGTGGGTGATCAGTTAACGAACAGTTCGAATAATGAACACTTTTTTGAAAGATTTTTATGTTTGAATAATGAACACTTCACAGAACAAACTGTGGGACCTGCGGCCTGACCGAATGACAGATCAGCTGGATGGCTGCGTGGTAAAGCTGTGGCTTACCATTTGGAGGATCCGGGGGTCCAACTCCTCCAATTTTTTTAGGAGGGATCTGAGTCCGGACCACTGAAACCCATCCTCCAATCTTCTGGTTGACCTCATCGTGGATGTTGGTCAGCCTGTGATGATGGCGGCTCTATAAGTGGCCAGCGCCAGATAAAAATATTCCATGAGGATATTTCGGTTTAACTAACCTAACGGATGACAGGCTTATTCCTTGCACGCTCGTGGACTTATGGGTAAGGATGGAAGAAAAGTAGTTTTCCCGACTAAAATGAACTCAGAGACAATGTAAAACAAATCAAACATTTATTAAAGAAGGTTAGAGAGAGATTTTACAATTTTTTGGTGTTAGAATGACACCCATACCAGTGTAAGGTCAACAGGCATGGAGATCTCTACCACGACGATGCTATTAATCACTTCCAAAAAATCCTGAAGGAGAGAGAAAAGCAATCGATATTGGACAGATTCTTTATCGGAAAATAAACATATAGATGAAAATGCAAGACTATGTATGTATATATTATTGTTATTACATATAAACAAACATAAATAAAAAATTATATAATTTCTTACTATGTTTTTTTGGGTCTCCGGAATGAATTAATCAAATTTCCATTAAAACCTATGGTAATCGATAATCAGTTAACGAACAATTTGGATAATGAACATTTTCTTGGAACAGATTATGTTCGTTAACCGATCACCCACTGTATTGTATTTGGTGCACAAACAGCAATAAGAAAACATCATCAAGGCAAATGGATTTCATTTGTATTTGCATATTGCTGCACCAGAAGTACAAATATACAGAAATATAGAAAGCAGTAACCAAACCATGTGATGTGAGAGACATGCTAAAAAAGAAAAAAATCCCCAAACTATGCAAAATGCAGAATTTTATGACCCAAACTGAAATGTTGCTGTAATGTTAATACAATGAAAAGTAGAGTCTAGGTGTATTTAATTCTATTGCATTAGGCAAATTTATTAAAAAATCAAAATTTCATTTCCAAATAGCATGACTATATCAGGAATTCTGAAGTATGTAGCAATCAATACAGACATGAGAAACTGCTCAAGGTTGCAATGATATTTCCTACAGCATGACTAAAATCTATTTTTTATAGTATGTGGGGAAACAACCATTTATTTATTGATTTCAGTTTTCATTTAGGAAAAATAATTTTTTTAATTAAAGAAATAGGTTATACTGATTCCGAATAATATAATGTATGATCATGCTACTCTGATATATTTTACTCTATATCTATATATTTATTCATTTTAAACTGGAAAATTTAATGAATACAATAAACAAGAATTTAATATAGTTATATCCAGCATTTCTTTAATATCTATCTTCCATTTAAATATAAAACTTATTATTTCTTATTATACTAAAATTATCTGACTGATGCATGCAGCAACAATGGGCATATTTGCAAACCCTTGTCTATAGCTAAGAGTCTAACAAGGAGAGGACACAGCTGACTACCCACCGATTTTGATGAAACTGAACTGATGTAATCTAGAACAAAAAATATCGAATATGGGTCCGAGCCTTTGTGCCAATGCGCCTTATAAATAAAAATATTAGCGTTTAAAATTTAGGTTTTGGCGATCTTAAGAAAAAGAAAGAGAAAAAGAGCGCTTCTAATGCTACGTTCGTAGCATAGTGTGTTCGTGCCGATCCCGTAATCTCAAGGTTATGGCTTCAAGGCCCGTCTCTCTCTGACTTTTTTTTTTTTTATTTTAAAAAATAAAAATAATTAAATTCACATAATTAAAAGAAATTTTTATTTTATTTGATTTTTTATTAATATTTAATGTATTGAAATGTAGTTATTATATTATATTCCTAATAAGATGACATAAAAATCGGGTATACAGAATGTAGTGTTTAATATTTCGTATTTTTAACATAAAACATACATAATGCGATGAATTAAATCACAAGGAATAAAATTAATGTTTTGCAACAAAAATACAAAAAAAAATTCTATTACACCAACTCGTATTCCTCCTCATTATACACGTACGTACATCATATGTGAACGATAGTAGAAAAAGAAATTTTTTACAACTTTACTCACTGTCGACATCAGATGCAATTTCTGGAGACTGTTTACATAATTTCCATATAATAAAAATGAAAATTTCTTTTAATTATGTGAATTTAATTATTTTTTATTTTTTAAAATAAAAAAAAAAATCAGAGAGAGACGGGCCTTGAAGCTGCAACTTGGAGATTACAGGATCGGCACGAACACACTATGCTACGAGCGTAGCGTTAGAAGCGCATTCTTTCTCTTTCTTATTTCTTAAAATTGCCGTAATCTAAATTTTAAACGCTAAACCTAAATTATCAAGCCAAATTTTAGCCCTTGAAACCGTAACGGAAATAATTTTAATTTCCGTTACGGTTTCAAGGGCTAAAATTTGGCTTGATAATTTAGGTTTATTTGGATATAGTTCCCTTGAAGTTATTTAAAAGTTTAAACGCTAATATTTTTATTTATAAGGTGTATTGGCACAAACTAAATTTTAAACTCTAATATTTTTATTTATAAGGCGTATTGGCACAAACGCCTTTTAAACGCTAATATTTTTATTTATAAGGTGCATTGGCACAAACGCCTCAGGCAACGTATTCGATATTTTTTGTTCTAGATTACATCAGTTCAGTTTCATCAAAATCGGTGGGTAGTCAGCTGTGTCCTCTCCTTGTAAGTAAAAATCAGATTGACCAATTCCACGCTTAATATGGAAAAGTTTGTAAGAATAATTTTGAAACTACATGTATGACATACAAGTTGGGTCTATTTAAGCAACTGTGAAGCTCATGATATATAGAGTCACTCATCAAAATGTTAAATTCAATGTAACAGTCATGGAGAGTGACTTTGTCAAAATTATATTCTACTAGAAATCTTTTATATAATAGTAGTTGCAAACAAGCACTAACTTTTTCACTTCCTGCTAAATCAACAAGATATAATTTTCCACTAAGTTTCTTCTGGTTTTCCAAATTCTCTTGTTTCACATTGATGAGAAAAACACTATGGCTACGAGAACTATGTTCATTCATGTCTGTAAATATAATATGAAATATTTTAATACTTAATTGTTAAAATTTTATCATCATAATTTAAATTTTATAATTTACTGGTAACAGCAATATGACGATTGGCTTTTCCCTCATCAATGACTTCCATGACTTCTTCTGGACTGGAAACAAAACGTTCTGTTGCTCCCTATAATAGAATTTGATATAAAGTATTTGATTGAATTATATTAAAGTAGAATTTATATATAACTGATAAAATACAAAAATTATGAAAATTTTTAAAATACCTTAACATATGGAACTCTATTTTTATCTTCATGTACAGAAAGATTTGTTTTTGAAACTGCAATAATAATTAAATTTTAATTTTGAATATTTATTTATTATTTAACTAAATTCTTTACTTGAGTTATTTATTGGGATGAACAAAATTCTATTACAGGTAGGCCTCGATTAGTGTGAGTTCGAATAATGCGATATTCGATTAGTGCGACTTATAAAAATGATACTGATTTTCAGTTAGTGCGAGCAAATATTCGATTAATGCGAGTTGTAAGCATAGATCAGTCTTACTAACAAATGGTCTGTCCCCTTTTATGATGTCAATTAACAAATTAATGTTAATTTTTGGTTAGTAAAACCAGATGAGGAGCAGTCCAAGAACAATCACTTGGCTTTGAAGGGGTGAAACACCAGAAAGACGGGCCTTTTGTCGTTAGCTATTTAACATTACTATTATTCAGCTTTGTTATCGTATATATATATATATATAGTATAGTACAGAATTTTCTCTTTTAAAAAGTATCGAAATGGATAAAAGGAAGAACATTTTGACAATAAAACAGGAAACAAGAAAAAGAAGAGGTTAGTGATTATGCTAGAGCAAAAAATGGATGTGATTGAGTGACATAAAAGTGGTGTTCAACTTCTGCTTTCGATTTGCTCTTTTGGTTTTGATTTGGTGGTTGGTTTGATGATGGTATGAGATGCAATTCCTGGTAAGTTATTAATTTAGATGATGAACAATGATGTAAAATATGAAAATAAATACTAATACAAAAGAGGAACTTCCACTTGAAGAAATTATAATTCAAACTAGCACTGCTCTAAACTGGAAAAACAGACAAAAACTTAGAAGCTTTTTTGGCTTTATTAAGTCATCTTCAGCTACAATTCGAACTTAAAAGATTTTAGAACATAAGAACGTTAAGTAGAACATTTGAAGTTTAAAATATAAAATAAAAATAAAAGTTGAAAACATAAATATTTGAAACTTACATTATAGTACAGTATAGTATAGCAAAAGCACGGATAATACAAAAGAGGAACTTCCACTTGAAGAAATTATAATTCAAACTAGCACTGCTCTAAACTGGAAAAACAGACAAAAACTTAGAAGCTTTTTTGGCTTTATTAAGTCATCTTCAGCTACAATTCGAACTTAAAAGATTTTAGAACATAAGAACGTTAAGTAGAACATTTGAAGTTTAAAATATAAAATAAAAATAAAAGTTGAAAACATAAATATTTGAAACTTACATTATAGTACAGTATAGTATAGCAAAAGCACGGCTAAGTTTTTGTCTGTTTTTCCACTTTAGAGCAGTGCTAGTTTGAATTATAATATGAAAATAAATATTTCTTAAACAGTTAGTATTGTGGTTATTCACTGTGATATTGGCTAATAGCTGGAATCTCACAAAGCAAGAATCAATCCATATTTTACATATAGTTAATACTTCGAATAGTGCGAGAAATTCGTGGAACCCATTATTCGCACTAATCGAGGCCAACCTGTATATTTAATCAAAAAGCGATTTAAAATTTATTTTAAACAAAAAACAAAATAGGACATGGATCCTCCAGAATGGAAGCACTGTATACTTCCACTGTGACCATCCAACCAATGAATATTTTAAGTCATTACAAAGATAATTGGTCTATCCAAATATACAACTTTAAGGTTTTACAGGTGTTATTTTTATAAGTAAAAAATAATAATAAATAAAATATTTTGTTTCATATAAATCAAATAAAATTAACAGCATATTATATTAAATATAAAAAAAATTTAATAATTATATATTATAATATGAGCAAATATGAGAATCATATCTTGGTTGATTCTGAGATGAGTTCATGTGGGCTCAGATCCAATCAGTTAATGTTGATTTGCCCTGCATTAAATCTGCTTCTGCCTGGATATAGTTAGAAGTAGAACATCTTCCTTGTTAGATTATCATTTTATTTATCAATTTTTTATTTTCTATAAATTTTTTTTAAGTAGAAAATATGTATGTCTGTTTTATTGGTCAAAATTCACTATCTGGAATCAATTATTACATTTTAACATGTAATTTATGGAAAATGTTTATGGAAAAATCTGTCTCAGAACTAATTATAACATAATTTTGGGATATCGCTGTAAATTAATAGCTATACAATGATTTTAACTAAAAATCATTTATTATTAATAATGAATTTTTTTCTAGTAGTCTGCATCATAAAAGTATCAAAACAAAATATTTTTCTTACCATCCAAAAGATCTCTAATTTTATCCAAATATATTTCAAAATAAGACACCTGAAAATAAAATAAACAAATTAAAATAAACATTTTTTAATGCAATCTATTTAAATATAATAGAAATGTTCCTCAAATTGCAATTACTTATATGATAAATTTTTGTAAGTATGAATATGCCATTTTATTTTCAAAGTTTAGAAATTTCAAAAATTGTAATATAAGTTCAAAGAGACTGCACTAACCACAAACTTAAAAATAATACTCAAAAGCCCTTTAGCAGTCAAAAGATTTTATTCAGTAACGTTTTCAATGCACTTGGTGTCTTCTAGTGTTGAACATCGATAAAACCATAAAAAGGTAATATTGATGTTAGAAAACATTGGTCCCAAAAACATTGATGTTTTCTAACATCGATGTTACTTTTTTGTGCATTGTCAGTAACAGCTGCATTGATATATTCTTCATCTATTTCCAGTATTTTATCAACTGCTTTAGTTTATTAGTAGATACTCGCTAGTATACCATTCTTCAAATATAAAAACATTCAATGCTGCATAGCATACTTTATTTTCCTCATCTATAAAGTGGGCAGTCAAGTTAATGTAACTCTTCTTCTGGATGTCTGTTCATAAATCATTGTTAATAAGCAAAATTCTGTTTGAGCTGTTGTTTGACTATGGATATCATATTATATATTTATCGGAAATTAGTCTTTTAATCGTTGGTCGAGAAGGAAAGTATGAAGATGCGATTGTCTTAAGATCCAAATACTCAATGGCTATGTTGTGGATATTTTCTTTCAAGATTACACCTTAAATTCATGGTATTACCACTAGTTTTCAGTCCTTTTGAATAATATATGCAAGTTGCAGAATTAGTTTTATTTTTTGTAAAATGTTGCCACAATAAGGTTTTCGGAGGCATACTTACTGAGCTATATAAAGGTATAAATACTTTGAAATTAAAAAAAATCCAAAAGCATTTCGAATATTAATTAATTGATGATGATAAAGTGTCGCACGTGGAAAATATAAGCACTAAATCAATATTGCCAGATAGATTGTTCGATTTTCCTAATGCAAAACTAAAAAATTAAATGAAATCATCACCAATTATAAAAATATGTAATATAATTTAACCCAAACGTCAATTCTACTACATAAACAGAAAAACATCAACCTCTAAACATTGATGTCTAAAACATCGAACATCGATATAAAAACATTGATGTTCGATGTTCAACACTAGTGTCTTCTTCAGCTGCTAACAATACTGCTAAAGAGCTTTTGAGTATTATTATTTTCAAAAATTGTACAAGAATTAAACTTCATATTAACAAAACAGCCTAGCAACAAATGCATTG
The DNA here is from genome assembly GCA_000484575.1 of Olivierus martensii. Classification (NCBI taxonomy): domain Eukaryota; kingdom Metazoa; phylum Arthropoda; class Arachnida; order Scorpiones; family Buthidae; genus Olivierus; species Olivierus martensii. The sequence goes on along the minus strand of AYEL01089232.1, from coordinate 24,964 downwards.
CAAAACTACATAATTATTTCATGTGCAAATTCAGTATTTCAAGATATAGGAACTTCCATTAAGAATTTTCAAGTTAGAATTAATTACTTAAATTCAAATTTCTAAATAAGAAATTTCTATTTTTCCAGTTAATAATATATATTACATAATACAGTATATACAATGTACTTGGGACCTCTAGATTCAACATAATAGTAAAGTTTTGTTTGTAACTGAAAATCATTAACAAATTATGTTCATAATTCAAGAATATCTGCATAAAAAATAATTTTTACTATGCTTTTCTAATTATTTCTAAATTTTTTAAAGTCAGTTAAATTTCTAAAAAATTCCAGTTCCTAATACATAATTATCTATTTATCATAAAATTCAAATATGAATGCACATATTTGAATTTAACCACCTAATTTTCAATTTACACAATATACTGGTTCTGCAAAAGTATCATGTAAAACAAAATTGCATATATCAAACAATAGATTCTGTAACACTAAATTAAATAATTTGTATTTTATTTAAAATAAATTACAAATAAATTAACACTAATTTTATTCTTCAAAAGATTAAATTACAGAGTATATCCTCCATCTTTTTCATTAAAGGTAAAGATTGAATGCAAATTTTCCATTAACAAGCATTTGTATTCAATGTAATTACAATGTTAAATTCATGTAGAAGGATTCTATAATTTTACTATGTTCTAAATACTAAAGTTTTTGAAGTGTTGTGGATACTAGAATGCCAAATAATAAATCTTGTCCAACTAGCCCTTTATAAGCAAATCTTACTTATAACCACAATGTAATTTATAAGCTCTATGACTGATTAATGCAATTTATAGCATACACATTTATTTGCAATGTTTTGGATGTATTAGCAATATCCATTTTGTATCTTTATTAGGTCATAATAAATACTGAAAATAAGCAATCAATCGATATGGGGTATTTAAATAACTTATGATCTGTACTCCATTATCATCAATTTTCATATTTTAATAAAACTCACAAAATTGATTTCTACTAAAAAAATTATAACAAACATATAAATATTAATTTTCATAATCTAATAAGTTTAATATTTATATCATTAAACTGAAAAACTAATATTTATAAAAACTAATATCTATAAACTAAACTTAATACACTCACCTTAATGTGGAATTCAATGTTTTCATCCATAGAATAAATATGATTAAAAATATCATTAATGATACGTGGGATGATACCTTGTTGGAATGGATCACCAAGAACACCCTGAAACATTAAAATATTAATCAATAATTTGTTTATTTAATTAATTAATAGTTGAAAATTATATATAATATGTTCTCAGTTTACATGGTTAATTTGTCCAAAAAATTCCATGTAAATCAAAAACAGTATAAGTCCAACAATGCTTAAAATCAAATATATACAAACTGTTTGCCAATGCCTCCTATATATAGGAGGCATTGGCAAACAGGGTGATCAAATGAAATTTATGAGTCTACTTTAACCATAGATAAAAAATTTAAGACAATAAAGAATATTTTTTGCAAAAATGTAATTTAGTTAAATTTTTCATTAATGTTTTATGGAAGTTTAAAAAAATTAAAAAAATACATCTATAAATATTTGAAAAAGTCAGAGGCCTACTGTAATGTTCATATTAAAAAGAATAAAAAGCATTAAATAAATCAGTACTTCCCAAAGTGTGGGTCACAAAAAAAGATTTGGGGGTCGCAGAAATTTTAGCAAAATGTTTTAATTTGTATTCTTAGTTTATATACCTCTATATCCAGGATCGTGAAAACATTTTATCGGGTAAAAGGGGTCGCCAAGTGGAAAAGTTTGAGAAGAACTGAAATAAATTATTAAATTTCAAAGCATTTTATTTTATTTAATATCATTTTAAGTTTTTTAAGATCATCCCAAAAATAAGCGTCTTCCAAACTTTTTCTATGACGGAACACTTTGGTTATTTTATAGTATAGCTAAATATTAATAATAAATAAATTAGGCAAATAAATATAACAGTTAAGAAAACAAAACATCATTTATTGTCAAATTATAATTATGTAAACTAAAACACATAAAAATAGTAAAATAAACTAAACTCCAGTTTCAACTTGGCACAACATTTAAAATCATATAACCATATATTAATTTTCATAATTTTTTAGGGAACACTTATTGACCTTCCACAAAACACCGGTGTTCCGCAGAACATAGTTTGGGAAATGCTGCCATAAATAATATGGATCTTTTGTATTGCAAAATTAATCATGTTTAAATATGAAGTATGCATTCATTCATGCATAATTTGGTTTTACTTGTTATATATTCATGTGGTCTGTCAGTAGATTACTACAGGTCCCTTTGACTCTTTATATATCTTTTTAAAATGAAACTGTTTGACAATGAGTGAAATACAGTTAAGATACTGTACACTGTATGAATAAAAACAAGGAAAGAATGCCAATGTTGTTATAAAGAATATATACAGGGTGATCCTAATTAAAGTTACCCTGTGTAAAGCACCTTGTAGGTCAACCTAATTATCAGAATTCCACCAAAATTCAGATTTAGATTTTTCAAGGGATGGGGAAAAGGAATCCACAAAAATAATTAATTCCAAAATTCACCACTAGGGGAAATGTGATGCTGTTCAATAGTAAATACATGCAGAAAGCAAAGGAAATTAATACACAAAACACCTATAAAATGCATTTAACCATGTTTATTCATTTCTATACAATTTGATGGGGGAAAAAAATTTAGGCATCTCTAGTGCTGAAAGGAGCAGGTGTTAGAAAATAAAATCTGTTCATTGTACAGATTTTATTTTCTAATATCATTATTGATGCAAAAGATATTGCTCAATAAGCTACCATTTTCATGATGAATAACCTGGAATTGGTGAACTGTGTTCTTTAGTCGATTGTAATTGGTTTTGTGTGATGTTCCGAACATGTCGTGTAGTGTCCTTTAAACATGCCAAATTGATAACATGGGCTCCATAAATCATATTTTTTATATAGACCCACAATCAAAAATCACAGGGATTAAGATCCATAGAACATAGTGGGCAGGATGTAGGAGAGGATGGACTAATCAACCTGTTGGTGATGCTCCATCTTGCATGAAGATGCAGGTTTCTAGGCATTGCATCTGTTGCAGTTGGGGTTTTATGAATTCTTTAAGCATCTTTTTGTATTGGTCTGCTGTCATGGAACATGGCATAAGTCCAGCACATTAACTTCTTCAAAAAAGAATGGCTCTAGGATAAATGTAAATATAAAACCACACCACACAGGGACCTTTCATGAATGCAATGGTACCTATAGGACACCATGCAGATTTTCAGTGGTCAATATGTGGCAATTTCAGGTATTCACAGTTCCATTCAAATGGAAATGAACTTTGTTACTCCACAAGATCTCCCTCAGCCATGAATCATCCATTTCCATTCTGGCAAGGACAGAGAGTGCAAATCTTAAGATGCTTTTCCCTGTTGTCAAATATAGCAACTGCTGATGGAAAGTGAACTTATAAGGATAAAATTGTAACACTTTCCTCAGAACTTTCCACACTGTGGTATATGATATCAGTAGTGGGATTCAGCTGGTTTGCACCAGTTTGGCAGAATCAATACCTAATTTTTTGTTGAGTTTGGCAAACCAATTATTAAAATGGTACTTGTAATCAAGGTTCTTTCTAAAGTGGGTGCCCGCTCAATGTGGATATCATAAATTTACATTCCTTATTCTTTTTTAATGTTAATCTGCACAACAAAATATTCTAATCACCCATAGTTATGTTCATTCCATCCATAGGTGGAAAAAATTAGACAGAATATGCTTGTAATATTTATTTATTCATTTCAGAAAACTCATTATACCTTTGATGAAATATTACATTTTTATTCCCTTGTGTTTTTATGCTCAGATAAAAGAGAAGAAAATTGTAAGTGAGGACACCAATCAAGATGCAATATGGAAGTATTATTCAAGAGCTCTTTACCATCAAAAGATTTAAAAGAAAAAATCTTTTAACTATTAAAAGGCTCTTGAATAATATTTCTTGTAGTTTATGTTTGGTGCAGTCTAACTGAACATTTATTATTTAATATGGAAGTATCTTACACAACACGTTTATTGATTTTTTTGTCAGGTATTATTTAATATTTTTTCATTAATATTTTAAAAATCTTTCTTATAGCATAATCTAGTTTTATGTCCTCTTATACTGTTCTTATTTAAGTGCTAACTCTATGAAATAATAAACTACTTTTTGGTACATTTTTTTTTATACTTAAAATGATCATTAGAACAGCAAACCAGTTGTTAAATTATTTGAATCCCACCAGCTGATTTGATAATGTAGCTTATATATGGTGATTGTGTTTTCCCCGAACTTTTTCCTTTCTAAAAATTTGAGATTCCCTTTCGGAAATTCTTGAGAATCTTGAGACTAAAAAAGTTTAGCTAAAAAAAGTACATGCTTTTAATAAGGATAAAAAGAAAATGAGACAGAAAAAAATCATGTAAAATGTAAACTAAACATACTGTGTTATTTTATATTTAATCTTTTAATTATATTGAAAAATAGCTCACATTTCAAATAATATTGAAAAAAAATAATCATATTTATCTTACAATTACTGACAGTTTTTATTAAAATAACTTTCCAATAAACACAAATAGTCTATTTGTTTATCTATTAAATTGATCCTGTGTTTAGAAAAATTCCAGAAATGGAATTTTTATGCCTAATTTTATTTAGATGTATATAAATTTTTAGCCTACATGACTGCTTATTTTTTACAAGAAACTATATTTGAATATTTAGAACAACAGATTCAATTAGAAAAGTTTAGGACTCTTCTATTTTAGATATGTAATATTCTAAGAGAACTCAATCGTTTCTTATGATTGGGCGAAGATAGGATTTTGGGAAATGAATTATTCACTCATACCTCTGATACATTCTGCTATATACCATAGACATCATTGTTACTCCGGCAAACTATTGAATCAATTAAAAACAGATATTTGTTTTGCTTTGCTTACATAAACATCATCATAAATCTACATACATCACAATATTGCAATGTCTATAACAATAGACATATTTAAAGTTGCAATAAAACAAATGATTTTTGTACAATTTATTGATCTGTGTTATTTTAGGAATAAAAACACAACTCAAAAGCCAAATAGTAAGAAAAACCGTTTAATCAAAAACGTTTTCGGCTATCCAAGTAGCCTGCCTCAGTTATAATACACAGATCAGAGAAGTTTCTCTCCCTCATCATACAAAGTCAGGAACCAATCAGTGACCGGTTCCTAACATCAACAAACTCCAGTTGGACAGTCACCAATCAAATACATTAATACGAAAACCCGACAAAACGTTTACAACTAACATTACGATAAAACATCTTTACAACATATAAAACATTTTACATATAAACCATATATAGTACATATAAAACATTTTAAAATAACGTTATACCAATTACAATAATCTTTAAACTTCAATATATAGGTATATAACGAACATGAAAATAAACTAAAAATAAAATAGTAACTGTAATATCCGCCATAGGAAACCTAGAACATAAGAAAGGGGTACCCAAAACAAATCCGCGGTAAAACGACATATGGTCCGCCCCCAAGCCGCTGATAAGACCTTTAACTAAAACAAACCTCAAAGGTCACCGTCGCTACAAATCTGTCCTACAGAATCATATTCCAAGTTGGGTACAACAATCAACATCCTCTCCTTCTACGTTGAACAGATGATTGAATTCTACCCCTTACCCACACATACAGCCTTTAACTAAAACAAACACCATAGGTCACTGTCGCTATAAAACTGTCCTTACCGAACCATATTCTAAGCCGGGTATAGCAATCAACATTCTTTCCATCTATACCGCACCGCCTCTCGAAGTAATAAAATCACAATAATTATACAACAAACATATATCATCAAGCTTCAAAACTTAAAAACAAATTGATATTAATACATTAAAGTCAAAAATAATAATAGCATGAAAATCTACAAAATTCTATAAACTAGGAAAACCTTAAAATAGAAATCAGCTAAATATCCCTACGAAACTACATCGCGTCTGATGAGGGAGAGAAACTTCTCTGATCTGTGTATTATAACTGAGGCAGTCTACTTGGATAGCCGAAAACGTTTTTAATTAAATGTTTTTCTTACTATTTGGATTTTGAGTTGTGTTTTTATTAACTAAAGTAAGAAGTTTACATTAGTCATTGTTTTAGGTTTTATATATCTTGTTTTAAGTATTATTTTGTGATTAGTTTCAGATGATTTTCTTTTTGAAATATAAAGTTAGAAGAGGTGACGCAGATATATCACATGACTTAGCCACTTAATTTATTGATTTGAAGATGTTGCAGGGCCAACATCTTCAAGTCAATAAACTAATACTGTATTTGCTATGAAATTTTTAGGATATGAATTCGTGGAATTTTTTTGTTAATTCTCAAGTTTTATAAAAATTTTTCTTGAGAATTGGGAATCCCAAATAAAAAGAACAAAAATTCTTGAAGTTCAGGAGTTGAAACTTTCTTGTAAATCTCAAGATTTCTCAGGATAGGAATCTCAAACGCAATCACTATTTATATAAATTATTATTCATTTTATAATTATTGGCTTTTTGTATTATTTGTATGAATAAAGTTGAAATACATTAGAAATCATTAATTCATGGTAAATAATTTATTTAAAATGTATATTTTGTAAACAAAAATAATAAATATTGAAGAAGGATAAAATGTGGTCCATCTTGATAGGGGTACTTTTAATGTGTATATTTATATTAAGTCATATGAAAAAAATGCAGTATGTAAAGACCAGGAGAAAAAATATTTATTGTGGATTGTATAGTTGAAATATTTATAGTTGTTGCAAATGCTGTCATCACATATTTGATGCCTGTACTGGCATGTACAAGAACTGAAAATTACATGCCATCATGCTGAGTTCAGTGTGTTAATTCATCTAGTTCTACTATATACAAGCATCAAAATCACTTAGAAAAATTTCTAAGCTTAGAGAATGGATGCTGTAAGTTAATTTAAATAAACTTTTCACAGCATGAAAAGGTATTATGCTCATTTTTGATTGATTACTAGAGAAAAAATGAATAAAAATAATTTCAATCATTTTTGAAGGAATAATCATTAAGCAACAAAATGAATAAAATAGAAGTAAGACTGAATAGATAGATAAAAATACTCCACTAAATTCTTATACTAAAAAATTTCTATTACTAAAAAAAATTTTTTTTTTGCATTTGGTAGGATATGAAAATTCTGTTTATTTTGAACTGATAATTTTTTTTTTCTGGTTTTTACTAGAATCAATTATCAGAAATATGCAAAATCAACACTGAGCTTTCTATAGAACATCTTATTAGAAATACATCCTGATCTTGATAATGCAAAAGATGTGATTTTACAACATTGCAATGTTTAGACTACAAAGAAAAATAAGTGCTGACAAAATTAAAATATCAAATTATGAAGTTTCATCATATCTATTCTTCGTATAGTCCCATTAGTCTTTAACTTTTTCAATAAATATGAAATGATTTTGATGATAAAAGTTTACAAACATATGATGATCTCAGAAATACAGCTGAATACTCAAACTTCAAAATTTAAAAAATTGACAAGTAGATAGCACGTTGCAAATCATATTATACTTTAATGGAGAACATATAATTATTTAAAAGTAGAAATTTTATCGTTTAAACTTACTTTAAAAATGGCATTAATTATGGTATGACCTGATATATTTATTCTTAAAGATATCAGATTTTAACAATAATACAAAAAATGTATGAAAATTAGGAGTATAAAAAAATTTAAAAGTACAATCATAAATTATTTTCTAATTAATTAAATGAAATCAACCTAGTACTTCTGATTACAGAAAATTTAAAAAAGTCAAGAAAACAAAAATTGAACAAATTAATCAAATTCCCATAAAAACCTATGGTGAATCGATGATCGGTTAACGAACAGTTCGGATAATGAACATTGTCTTGGAACAGATTATGTTCATTAGCCGATCATATCAATGATCGGTTAACGAACAGTTCGGATAACGAACATTGTCTTGGAACAGATTATGTTCATTAGCCGATCACCCACTGTATAACATTTATTTATTTCACAGAAGCTTTGTGCACTTTAACATTAGCAGTAGTATAATATACAGTGGTGAGTATACAAGAAAAGTGAAACACATTGATAGAGAATTTCAAATTTTGACAAACACTGAAGCTTGAATAGTATAAAAATATACAGATTTATTTTTTTATAACATACTGAGATATAAATTGAAATCTGGGACAGCTGCCCCTTTTATGGCCACTGGGTATGATACTGTGTTTTACCACGGAAATATATAGATACTTATTTTAAGGTGGCAAAAAGCGATTGAAAAAGAGAATGACTATGTGGAAAAATAAGATTTTGCTCCTAAAGGTTTACTTATAAAATGTATCAATAACAATGATGTAGAATAAAATATATTTTTTTTAAATTGTAGATCATTACTTTTGGAGTGATGTGATATAATTTGTATATACCTATGTTTAGGATATATCCTAAACTTTATTTTTAATGTATATTGATATATTGTAAAATCAATAATATAAATATTAAAATTAAACAATAATATTGAGTTCTCACATAAAAGTTAATCAAGAAAACTAAAATTGAAATATTGTAGTTGTACATATGTAATTTAAATCATACATAAAAGTCAACAATAATGTTATATAAATATACAGTGAAAGAAAGACATCTGATTAGAAAGATATATCTGGAGAATTTTTTAAAATATCTTTTATAACTAAGTAATAGCACTTCTTGCAGTTGTGGAAATTCTTAAAATCTATACTTTTATTCACTAACTAATGTTTTTGGCACAATCATACCATCATCAGACTACACACATTTGAAAATTTTTTATTTTCAAATGGGACAAGTTACATAGTCACATTCTTGAGATGGTTAAGGATTATATGGTGTCTAGAGTTTAACTTCTTCAGGCTCTTCACTGTTGTTTTTCCCAGTTTTGAGGACTGGGGAGGGGGATTTGGGTGCAGTATCAACAGTAGATTGATCTGATTTATAGATGGTTCTAAAACCACTACTGGTGTTGGGGCAGGGGTTTACTGTGAGGGAATGGGAATATCTTATTCTTATTCCCTCAGATGGTTTACCACTGTCTTTTAGGCAGAAATCTATGCTTATTTCTGCACGTGTTAAAATCATTCTCGATAACAGATATGTTAATAAAGACATTTATATCCTATTAGACAGTCAAGCTGCATTAAAGGCACTTGATAGCTCCAGCTTTACTTCTAAGCTTGTATGGGATTGTCGTCTTCTCATTGAGGAACTGCTACCAGGAACAGGATAAGACTTGTTTGGGTGCCAGGGCACAAAGAGATTGAGGGCAATGAGGTTGCGAATGGGCTGGCCAAGGAAGGGACTTCTCATACCTTTATTGGACCTGCACCTGCCCTATGCATCAGATCTGATGCATTTGGGTGGGTTATCAGGGTTGCTGGTTGGCAGCTCAGCACCTCATCCAATGGAAGTCTACTCTGGGACTAAGGCAAGCAAACGCTCTTATTTTAAATCCTTCTGTACAGAATCTGAATCTAAAGTAGTGATTTTTACCCTTTTTTCTGTTGAGGAACACATTTTAATATTTTAAAATTTGGCAGCACTTTTTCTGTTGAGGAACACATTTTAATATTTTAAAATTTGGTGGCACATCTTTCTGTTGAGGAACACATTTTAATATTTTTAAATTTGGTGGCACACTTTCTGTTGAGGAACACATTTTAATATCTTAAAATTTGGTGGCACACCTAAATATTTTAAATAATAATTTAGATTTAACAACGAAATTTAATTAACAGATAGTTCTATTTATTTTTATTTATTACATTCAGATTACAGACATACTCCTACACGGGATCTTTTTTGTCAACAGATGACGCCACATTCCATTGTGGAAAAATATTGTGTGATGGGGCAAAACAAGCCCTTCCACAGGCTACCCATCCCTGCAGAGGAGTCGGCCAGCTTGTGGAGGACAGAGATCGATGAACTGATGCCAAACTCCATGATAAACATTTTCAAGGGATGGGATCCGAGACTACAACCCAGATCCTCTAGAATGGAAAACTGAAGCGTTTCCACACGGCCAATCCAGCCTTTCTACACGGGATCATTAAGTGGTGGTCTCTATTCACTTATAGGCCAACCTGCGATTTTGTTATACATACATGTACAAATAATCATTAAATGGCACCTCTTATTAAGTTATAGTGCCACCTGCGGATTTTGTGATTTTAGAGAAACTATAATTTTAATTTAATTTTTATTCCTTAATTTTTAAATTATGAATAACGAATAAAAATTTGGCTGTCGCAAAAATTCGAGGGCTAGATTATTCTAATGATACCCTATTTATGGGAATCAGTACAGTGGTTCTATTGAAAAAGGATATCCAGCCAACTACGTTTCACTATTAATATATATGATTCAAACAAATATATACATTCGTACAATACATTCTTAATTTTCGTGGCACACTAGTGTGCCACAGCACAGTGGTTGAGACCCACTGGCTTTCAACCACTTTAGACTTTATACAAACACCAGTTGTTTGTATAAAGTCTAAAATAAAGAGTTGCTTGCATTGCATAAAAATGAAGCTAGGATTATCGCTGGGCACTCATTTTAGAACACTATCTTCACCTAATTGTAAATGATGTCAGAATGGAGATGAAACTTCTCTTCACATTTTATGTGAATGTGTGGCCCTTTCAGGGTTACAGTATGATCTTCTTGGGTTACATTTTCCTGCACCAGAAGATCTTTTTATAGTCCCATTGAAGAAGATACTGACTTTTGTGATTAAGACAGGATTTCTTATTGGATTATTCTGTAGGGGGTGCACAATAGTCCATTGATAGTTGCAGGGCTGTGTAAAGTCCCCTTTCCTACAATCTCCTAGGTTCAATTATGATTCACTAAATAAATGCATTTAATATAATCATTTCCTGAAGTTACATTGGTGTAATTAGTTCCAGGATTATTTTGTTATTCAAAATGATGCAAACCAAGACAAATTTTCCCATAAATAAATGTTAAAATATGATAATTGGTTTGATCAAGAAAACCAATTATCTTTATTCTGTATTTATAAAAAACACAGTCTGACAAACAAATGATATTTTAAGAAACAAAAGCATACTTCCTCTTGAATTATAGCTAGATTATCTAAACTTTAATGTCCAGTAATACAAATTATGATGAACAAGTCTTTGTAGCTTTAGGAAATCAAGTACTGATGTCTTGTAACTTGTGAGAAAATTCTGTTTAAAAGAAAAGGCATTTTCTCACAAGAGAAAATTCTGAGGATTCTTTCATTAGATCGAAATAATAAACAAATATTGTTTTTATTTCTTGTCTAATATTGTATCGTACTGATCATTTATTCAAATTAATGTCACCAAGAATATTGATATCAGATTCATCAAACCTAAGCCCCTCAGTCAATTTTGAAATCATCATAGTTCTTGCCTTTTGTTAAGGTTTAAAAATTCTTCAAAAACATTTTGTTTCCAAATAATAATTAATTTCATCAAGTATTTGCATATAATCATAGAGTTCAACAATTTTCAAGCATCTTAAAACTGAATTCCAAATCAACTTTTCTGTCATAATGCTTGGGCAGTGGGATTGAGTTCAGAAGTGGCTGACTATCAGTGGGCTCAGTACCCAGAGGGCTGTGGTCTGTCTTGGGCACCAAGCTGAATGGGGGGGCCAAGAGCATGGACTATCATTACTATTCACCAGTTGTTTGTATAATTTTCAGTTCTTAAAATTTATAAGAAAATTTGTGTAAAATAAAATGTGTGTTGAAAGTTAAAATAGATGTTTTTTTTGAAGGGGAAGACAGGTGTCAAAAAAATGCTGCCCCGGATATCAAAGATTCTGGGTATGCCACTGCTATGTACAGTAATATTGACTATTCTGAAGAAGAAAGGGCAAAACTTTTTCCAGATTTTTTCTTCATTGATTTATCACTAATTTCTTTCAATTGATTTTTATTTAATCTTTATTACATCTAGAATATTAAAAATCTTTCAAAAATCCGTAAATTTCTTTTTTTCCCCAATGAAATTGGGATAAAAAGGACATTTGGATTTGGAAAAAAAGGACATTTGGACATTTGGAAGATATTGTGTTCCTTCATTTTGGGTTCTAAATAGCAGAGCATTCCAATATAACTGTGGTTGGATCTTCTTATTCTGTATTGCTATCAAACTGGAAATTATTTACTGAATGACAAGATTATTATTGTATCCATTGCCATGGTGGAATCTCATTAGGTTAAGGATGAAATTCAACAGTCATGGTCTGGACAGTGCCTAGATAAGTTTGGAATTATGAAAATTGGACCTGGATCTTCCATGATGGACATTCAAGGTGGATCATCCTTCAATGTCAACTTTTTGCTTTTCTTTTAAGATTGTATTCAAATTTAATTAACATTGAAAATCATGATCAGTCTTTGATTCATGGTTTGAATTAGATAGATGTTATTCAGAATCAGTAGAAAATACTGTATATACATTGAGTTGGTATAGATCAGTGCTGTCCAAAAGGTGGCCCGCGAGGCTTTCACAATTTGTGATATGATATTACTTTTTAATGTTTTCTTTCACTTTTATTTATTACTTTTTTAAGAGATTAATAAAATGAATCCTAAAATTGAATTATATTAACTCAATTAATTAATTATTTTTAATTATTAGTAATTATTTAATGGTCAACAAGCTATCAATGACATCACACTTTTATAAGACTTTCAATCACATCACTTTTAGTTTTAGTTATTTCAGTTTAAAGTTTTGAATTGTGATTGTATTTTAAAGTTATTTTTTGGTTTCTAACACCATTTCAGTGATTGTTTGACCGTAGTTGTGAGATTCGTTTTAATTTTATTTTACTGTTTAATTTAATTTTATTTTACATTTTAATTTAATTTATTTTTATTTTACCGTGAGTTTGTTGCATTTGTGAATGAGTGAGAGAAAACGTAAAATAGAAAATGAAAATCGAGTATATCAGGAATGGTGAGAAAATGAGTTTTTCATAACAAATAACATGGGTAAATTGCTTTGTTTAATGAACGTTTTCCTACCTTTTTTGATTTTGATCAAAAAGTAATATCAATATTTGGTAGTAACTTATTTGTGTGAAAGTGCATTTCTAACATGAAGATAGTTAAGAATCGATTCAGAACCTGCCTTGGAGATTCTTCTCTTTTACATATTCTGCAGTTAGCTACAACAGGAATGGATATAAATATTCCAGCCCTTATAAATGCTACTGCCTGCCCTTATTTATCACATTGAATAGGTACATAGATACGTTTTTAATATTTTTTAACTGTTTATATATTAACTTTTTGTTGACATGAGATATTTTTTAACTGTTTATATTTTATAACTTTTTGTTAACATGTAACATATTATTTGGATGCAATCTGGTAATATAATTTTGTAATAAGGTTTGTTAATCTGGAAATAAAATTGGTTTCCAAAAAGAGTTATATTTATGCGTTCCTTGTAATAAGGTTTGTTAATCTGGAAATAAAATTTGTTTCCAAAAAGCCTTATATTTTGCATTCCATTTGTTGAGACAATAGCATCTTAAGTACAAAAGCCCCTCCCCTCTTTGTAAGTACAGTAATTTTGCATTCCATTTGTTGAGACAATAGCATCTTAAGTACAAAAGCCCCTCCCCTCTTTTTTTGTAAGTACAGCCTTCCATATCTCTAGTAAACTTGGCTACAACTCTTGGGTTCATTATAATTGGACAGCACTGGTATAGATTATCATATATTAAAATCTAAGTGCAACATAATACAATGTAGAGATAAACTTTTGTACTTGGATTAATAAATTGGATTTGGAACAAACAATGTAAATATGGAATGATATAAATCAGGATGATTTTATATAAAATTATTATATATTTATTGGATCAGGTATGAATGACTCACTGCCAATACAAATAAATATTTTGAATAATGTGTCATGTTGAGACTAATCATAATAGAAATGCATACATTTTTTTACTCAGAAAACTTTACAAATATTTCTAAAATTATATTGTAAACAGAAATGTGATTTGTATATACAGGCAATGTTTGATTTATGCCAGGGTTAAATTCCATCATTTTAGTTGTTTGTAATTCAAAACTTCATAATTTGAAATAAGATTACAGGCCAGTTTTCGAAAGTTTCCATGCACTTTTCATTGACAATCAGGTAGTCCCTTTTGTTGTATTTACAGAACTTTCTAGAAACATACAGAAATTATGTAAATCATGTGTAACAATAACAAAATTTATAAAGGTACAAGTTTCGTAATTTAAAAATTACATAATTTGAGGCTTCATAAATTGAGGGTTCTTATATAGGCAATCCCTGATTTTACATAGATCTGACATATGTATATCCATATTTACATAAAGATAACCTGCTTAAAAACAAAAATATACTGATCATAGCAGATAAAGCTTAACTCTTGTATGTTTTTTAATCAAAAATATGGAAATCAACTAATTTTGTGCGAAATAATGTTTTATACAAGTCAATTACAAGTTTTATGACGAAAACTAATAATAATAATAATAATAAATAATAATAATAATAATAATTAAATATACAAGCATTTTCTCTTAATTTCATCATTTATCATATGAACATGTGTTTTATGGGCATGGTTATGGTTACATGTGTTTTAGGTTAGTTTTAGATAACAAGCAGATTGAGGCTCAAACCTGGACTTCTGAAAAACCTGAAGGTGCTGGACTTGGAATTGAATCCAGTCTTCCATGATAGTAAATGACTGCTTTGCTATGAGACTTATATGTTTATTCTTTAATATTACATCTTTGTGGCACAGTATAGCTACTATTTTAGTATTGTATAGTGTATGCTACAATATACATATATTTTGACTTGCATAAGATTTTGCAGAACAATCCATTTACATAAGTCTGGGATTGCCTGTACTGTTCTCAAATCCATATATGCAAACATATTCGTGATTTAGAAAGAACATTGATCATTATTTCAAAAGCTAATTCTTTTGAATATTTTGTGTATGAATAGAGCAGGGGTGGGCAAAAGGCGGCCCGCAAAGGCATCTTATACGGCCCGCCGCATAAATTATAACACATTACAGTTTTAAGGCCCACATTTGTAAAATTCGACTCAAAAAGAAAAAATAAAATAATGGATACTTTGTAGTGTAAAATAATGGATACTGTCGTTAGTTTATACGTACATTATCGAGTCGTTAGTGTATACGTACTCCAAATTTTGATGGTGTAATTAACCACAAACATAGTAAATATTCTTTTGTGTAAGTAATCACAAAAGTGGCTATATACGATAGCGAGATTGACCAGAATGTGTGCAGATAAATTGGCACAACCATTATTATTTTCCCATGTGATGATGAGAGGAATGTGTTTGTGCAAGAATCAATCTTGCTTGAACATGAGTAGTAATTTTATGTCAAAGTAATTTTTATTAATTATTAATAGAGTATAGCTAATGTTATCATCAATAATTTCATTACATAATTACATAATAATAATTAATAATTACATAATTACGGCACCATAAGGTTAAATTCGCCCTTAGGTATTTTTCTATTTTTATACAGCCCGCTTCATCCTGAAGATTGTTTATCTGGCCCCCAGCAGAAAATAATTGCCCACCCCTGGAATAGAGCATATATTATAATGTATTATTAGAAACGTAATGACTTCATTTAAATACTGGAATTTTAAAACAAATATTACATTTTCACAAATTTAAACTTGATATTGTTGTTTCAAATATAAAACATGACATTAATTAAAACAAATAACATGATTTAGTAGTTTGTGAAAATGTTCAATACAAAATATTAGTATTTTGTGATCATAAGTATGATCTAGCACCCCACTTGTAAGTAAGTATATTTATTTAATGAATTTAAAACAAAATCACTTAATATTAAATTTTATTAATATAATACAACAATCAAAATGATCTTTTAAAAATAAATATAAAATAGTCTCATGAAAGAAAATATTTAGAAAATTGTAACAAAAAACTTTTTTCATTTTTGATATTTTAAAATAATTTCTTGGGTAAAATGTTTTCAGCAAATCTTATATAATTATATTAGCAGAGTAATATATAAAAGCCATTAAATAAATGCACTTGTCCATAGTACAATTTATTAGATGTATACAGGTAGTCCTCGACTTATAATGGGGTTGCGTTTTAACATCTCCATCATAAGTCAAGGACTATTTTAATTCTTGATTCATTTGATTTCTGTTTTAATATTTTCATAAATTAGGTTTCTAACTTAAAACAATTAAAAATGTAAAAGTTTACATAAACATTTAAAATTATTTATTAATACATATACAATTAAATATATAATTTGTAAATTAGACTATATAAAAAATTTTAGCATGCAAAATATTTTAAAAATCGTTTTTATAATATAATATATAATACTATCTTGCAATTTTACATGGTAATATCACAATAATAGTTATGACCATAGATGCTGACTCAATGGAAGCAATCATTTCCCCTGCAAAAGTACCTTTTTACCCATGTGATTTTATATTTAACAGTGCAAAAATTATTGTAAATGGAAATACAATAATACCCCAGAGTTACGTAATAGGTGGGACATAAGCATAACGTAAGTCAAAAATTATGTAAGTCGGGGTAACTACAGATTCCCAAATCTAATTTCAGTACATATGTATTAGGTTCTTAACTAGCTCTTTATTACCAAACAGATTATAAAAGTTTATAATAGGTAGTTGTAATTAAAGACTTAATTAACAAATCAGCAAATGAAATATATACATACATGTATGTGCACTATGTAATTGTGAAACAAACAAGTGGGTGAAAGGCAGGATGAGAAGTTATTTATCTATGAGAAGTTAATGGTAATTTATGTAAGTCGGGGTATTACTGTAATTATTAATATTAAAATGACTGTTTTGTTTTTGTATAATTTTTCTTGAAAAGCTATATAAATATTTGGATGTTAATGCTTGCCCTTGTGACAAAAACTATAGCAATGACATAATGCCACTGGTTATGACACTGCTGTAAATATAATTATCATTACTATTAATAATTAACTCTTGATAGTAAAATTATTATGTCATAATAATTATTGTAACATGATGTAAATCAGTTCTTCTCAAATACTATCTAATGTGGAGGATCTACAATTTTTTCCCAGAGTATCAGGAACTGATTATTAACTTAGCTCAAGAAACAAGGTAAATATATGTACCAGATACTTTCCCCACTTAGATGATATGGCATCCCAGAGCAGTATTGGATCTGAAAATTTCTGCAAATCTTGAAGCAGAAGGGATAAAATATGTGCCTTCTTCTGAAAATTATAAGTAATTATTGAAGAAATAGGGCCTGAAATATATTATTTTTTCTCTTCCAGTGAATAATGCCACTTTCCACTTTGTTAAATATTAAGCAGTAGGATGAAGTCAGGCCCTGCAGATTTCTCACATCCATGGAGGGTTGACTAGACTATAGAGGATTGGGTTTAATGGGCCAATCCCAAACATCATGTATAAATTATCCAAAAGGATCTAGAATTGAAATTTGGTTTTTGTGTGGAAAGCCAAAGAATTCTATGCAATTATCCAAGTGGGAGTATGTGTTATTATATAATATTTGGTTGGAACATATCTGCAAACTCTGGTGCTAAAGAATATTAATGTTTTGTTTCTGGA
Source organism: Olivierus martensii (assembly GCA_000484575.1). Taxonomy (NCBI): domain Eukaryota; kingdom Metazoa; phylum Arthropoda; class Arachnida; order Scorpiones; family Buthidae; genus Olivierus; species Olivierus martensii. The sequence continues at coordinate 7,040 of AYEL01089232.1, read as the reverse complement.
AATATATTTTTCTCTTTCATAGCAAATCATTGCAGGCCAGCAACTGATAATTTGCAGACTAATGCTGGTTCGTGGACCATCACTTTGAATATTGATTATAAATTATAATAATATATAGTTTGCCAGGGATGGGTTACCCCCATACCCCGGCCTGGATTCTGACTCCACACCCCTCCGTCACCTCCTTTCGGTTTGCACTTATTTTAATTGTTATGATGATATCATTTTGATCAAGCCAGTTAGTTAAATGATCGAGGCCCAAAAAACACTGCTCCATTGTAGAAATAAATAAACTTTAATATAATTGAAATAACTGAACTTACAATATATTAAGCAAACAAGTTTCTTGTAATTATCCCATCGAGATAAAACAAACAAAAGTCCAACTTTCTTCAACGTTCCAGTGACTGACAAAAGAACTCCTTTGTAACTTCGTTCCAACTGGAACACAATCACAGCAGAAAACAACACGACAAGAAGTTCACAGCTGGACAACGTTGACTCACTACCAAGGCAAACATCTAATGACAAACACTTCACAACGGCTGACGGGATAACGCAGCTCCACTCGACGTTCGAAAGTTTTATCACGTCCTTCATTTGTATGTAACAAAATTTTAACTAAATGAAACAATAAATGGTTAATCACAACTAAATCTTCTGTATTATTTCTTTCAAGACTTCTAACAATAAAAGGTTCAATATTTCTTCCCTATTTCTTTTCAATACGTTTTACTTTCATCGGGCACGTGATCATTAACGTATTCTTGACAGTCAATTGGAAAGATGGCATGGCGAAACATTCTAACAATAAAAGGTTCAATATTTCTTCCCTATTTCTTTTCAATACGTTTTACTTTCATCAGGCACGTGATCATTAACATATTCTTGACAGTCAATTGGAAAGATGGCATGGCGAAACTTGAACACTTCTTCAACGTAGGTAACTTTTCAATATTTTTGATATTTTTAAATTACTTTGGACTTAACTAGAGGTGTTTTTCTTAGAAACCTCACAAGTTCATATCTATGAACTATCATTCAACAAGAAACTTTAGGCTGAAATTGAACAGTAAAGGTTTCTCTTGATAACAGATAATACTTTATTTAAATTATAGATAGAAAATCTGCAGAAAGTTGTGAAAATTTGTTTAATAATTACAGTATTAATGTTCTAGTTTACTAGTCATAAATTATATTGCTAGAATGATTTGTTAAAGTAATGTTTATTTATATATATTCTATGTTGATTATAACTTCACTTTTGAAAATGGTTAATATTATATACTTGAAAATACAAAAATAATTTTTTGTAGCAAATTAATCTTTGAATGTTTTCATCTAAACTTAAAAACATTTTATTGAAATGTTTTTTATATTACTGCTGCTGTCTAGTGATATTCTCTTTACACTGTTTCCTATTAAGCAGTTTGTATTCTAGAAAAATTTTTAATGATCTGAATTTATTCAAATCAATAAGATTTTAATATTTTGTAAAAACAATTATTAGTAATTTGATTTAATATAGAATTTGTATCAAATTTAAATTATTTACAGAATAAATTATTGCAATATTCTCTATTCCAATTAAGAAAAATATTTTATAGATATTTTATGTATAATTGATTTTAATTATTGATAATAAATTATATAAATGCAAAGAAACATTAAATTCAGATATATGTATGAAGATAAATTCATTTTCATCAATTAATATAAATATTAAATATCTGTTTTTAAGCTTAATATTAATAATGTCATTGCTGATTTATAAGTATCCAAAATTAAACAGTTTCATGCTCAAATAACAAGATGAAACTTTTTTATTAGCATATAATGTTTTTATTTGTTCCTAAGGTAACCAGGAACTCTACTGAAGATTAAGATTTCTGTATAGATTGAAAACATTATATACTAATAAAAAAGTATTGTCTTGTCATTTGAGCTTGTCCAGTAAGAGAAATAATACTACTGATGAAAATTCCAACATAAAAAAGAATGCAAGGAAAGCTTTGTTTAACTATTTTAAGTTAAATACAAACTTAATTTATGAAAATATTAAAACCATTATATGATAATAAAAAGAATTTTCTTGTCATTTGAGCTTGAGATTGTTTAATTTGGATAATCAAGGCAGTTGTTAATATTTGTTATAATTATTCCTATATAGCATTTGGGAACTAATTCTACTTTTAAAATTATTGCTTTAAAAATAGCATAAATAGTATAATTTTCAGTCATTTATATATTGCATTAAAAAACTAGTCTAATGCTAATTGCACTATTGGCATTTTACATAAACATCTATTAATATATGTTACTAAATACAGTTGATATCTTTTGCCTTAATTTATTTTTTGTTATAGATACTTTGTATAAATATAGAAATTGTATTTAAATATGTACATAAATTCTAATATATAATATATAAAAATTATCTATGAATGATTTATAGAAATATGATTTCTATATATACAGGGTGTTCCTAAAGTCCATTGACAAACTTTCAGGGCAGGTTCTATTTATGAAAATAAATAAAAAAATGTTTAATGAACATGTGGTCTAAATGGAACCGTTTTCGAGTTATAACTCTTTAAATCTAGCAATCACCATCGCGTACACAAAACATCACGACATGTCGCATTAAAACACTTTAAATCTAGCAATCACCATCGCGTACACAAAACATCACGACATGTCACATTAAAACACGTCGCTTGCCTTCTTACTGCCCAATAGTAAGTAGGAGAGCGACGCAATGCGACCCGTCTTGGCAACGCGACGCGTCGTGATACTTTGTGTACTCAATGGTGATTGGCTAGCTTTAAAGGGTTATAACTCGAAAACGGTGCAATTTAGACCATATGTTCATTAAACATTTTTAATTTATTTTCATAAGTAGAACCTGCCCAGAAAGTTTGTCGGTGGACTTTAGGAACACCCTATATATATTCAAATATAAAAATTATATTTAAATATGTATAGTATAAAAGACCATTATTTATATTCTTTTGTGAAGTATATTGTTGTATATTTAAACTAAATCCTTATTATCATTATTTTTCTCCCTGATGATAGAGCTCTTTGATTTCAAATCTTAAATGACTATAATTATGTTAGAGTTCAGCAAATATATCTGCAGTCTATTTCTCTGAATAAAAACTTAAATATTTTTTGTTTTTTAAGTAAAAAATAGCCCTTTTAAATTTGAACCATCATAGTATATTTAAGAACGAAATTTTCAGAAACCACAATTACAGCTGTTATAATATTTTTCTGCATCATTAATTGATTGCCACAATCAAGAGTATATTTTATATTTAGTTTCATTAAACAGACTGAATTGGCCAAATAATAATCTTAACTAAAAATAATAAATTATATAGTAACAAATATCAACATTAAATGTCCAAATTAAAAACATACATTAATTCATCAAATAAATTACATTGTTATTTATTAATCAGAAAAAATTTATTAAGTATATATTTTATTACAGTCAAACCCTGATAAAATGCCAACATCTATTTGGGGATGATTTTGGTGGCTAATTGGGGTTGGCGGTTTTTCAAAAACACATGTGGTATAGAAATGAAAATGACTCTGAATTTATTAACTTTAATAAAACATTTATATTTAACACCCAAACTTAACATTTCTAAAAAACTGCATACTTTACAGGAACGGCTGGCTGGCATGTTTCAAATAATACAGAAGTCTTTTGTGAGCGTTGCAGCATGGTGAAACCTTAACAAGACTTCATATCACGTAACTAGTCACTATGGAAACGATTTGGTTCTTACCATATTATATTTTCTATAACCTGGGTATGAAACAAGCTTAGAGAGAGACATGATTAATCATTTTAACTCCATCTCTCCCACCCGTTAGTTATAAATGAGTCCAGAGAACTTTTAATATATACAATACTGATGAACTTTGAAATGTGAGCCACCTTACATACTCTTGGCAGATTAACAAGGACAAATACAATACCAGAAGGAATATTTATTTAGACATTTCTATTGGCAGATGGCATCTTATCGGAGTTTGTCTATTCCATTAACATAGGGAAGATCCACCAAATTTTTTGGTGGTCAGCAAGGGTGGCGGCTTAATGGGGGCATCTTATCAGGGTTTGACTGTATATAAATTTAATTCGGAATTAAGTTATTTTAAATAAATAAATAAATAAATAAATGCAAATAATTTTCATTGTTGGAACAGAATTTAGATTATAGCAATTAATCACGTTATAAATCATATGAAAATATATTTTAGCAATAATATATATACTGTATATTGTAAATTTAAGCTGTTTTTCAATTGTTTATTTAATTTAAAAAATTATAAATTGTTATTGAATAGTAAAATATTTCTCAGAGAAGAAGGGAAAAATAAATTCTTTTCAAATTTTTATAAAGAGAATTTTTCCAAGAGATATTTTTAACAAAATTAATCCATACTCAGTTAACATAGTTTAAAATATTTAAGTATTGATAAATTCAGCTGAATGCTAATATTGAAATAAAGTCAAATAGAATGTCAGTCTTAATATTAAGAGCAATAAATTGTACTGAATTATGATTTGATTATTTTCTTTTTCAACATTGACAATAGATTTCTAAATCAAAAGCAAACAATTTTCACTCATATTGCAATCTTTTGTTAAGAGATTTAATAACATAATTTTATCACTTTCAAAAAAACATTAGTTTTGGAAAAGGAATTTAAATTGTTTTCTTGCTATTAGAAAAAAATCTATTACAAAAGTTTCATTTTTAATTTTTTGGCACATGTATACTATAAATAATTGTTTCAGTTATATAATAATAATTAATATTGTGGTATTCGATTTTATATTAAACAATTAAATTATATATAAAATAAATAATAAGAAGTTAATACAGATATGTGCTGTTTAGTGTCCTTCTAGATCAGGGCTGTCCAATAGGCAGCCCCCGGGCCGCATGCGGCCCGCCAAGCCATTTTGTGTGGCCCGCGAGGCTTTCACAGTTTGCAATATAATATTGCTTTTTAATATTTTTTCACTTTTATTTATTACTTTTTTGAGAGAATAATAAAAAGAAACCTAAATTATATTAACTCAATTAATTAATTATACAACAAAAATATGAAGAATATGATAAAATTTGATATTTTAACCATTTTTTCTCGATTTATGCAAAAATAACAAAGTTATTGGTTTATAAACTTTGGTGAGCACTGCAAGGAGGTGGAGAGCAGACTGGCTGAAAAGTTAATCGAGCATGTGCTCGACAGTCAAGGGGTAAAGGCTAATACAGTTGCTGTTCAAGAAGCACTTCATTTCTTTAATGGCAAAGATTTTTTTTATATCAACTTTTACAAGTACCATGTTGAACTCATTTTCATATAGTCATGCAAAAATTTCAAAATCTAATTTACAAATAAAATAATTTGTCATCCTCTTTATATTTTAATAATTATAAATTCCTGATTATAAATCATCAATAAGAGACCATTCTTTAATTCTTCTATATCTTGAATTGGATCATGACACTCTTAGAATAGATGACATCACATGACAAGTGAGTTCATTGGAAAATTATGAGTTATGAAATAACTCATAATTTCCAATTTCCTGAGGCAGAAGACATGAAATGTAAATTAACTCTTAGACTAAATAAAATATTCAAAATATTAATAATAAAAATAAGAAAGGAGAACTAGAAAGGAATTAAGAAAGGTCTGGATTAAATCTTCACAATATTTTCTCTGTCCCTCAATAGATTCTTCCTAGAGATCACCAGATAGTGATTTGAGCCTATCTTTGTGCCTCTCAGTACTCTGTATCTATAACTTTCCTCTTCAATCTGTCATCGTACACACACACACACATACACACACACACACACACACACACACACACACACACACACACACACACACACACACACACACACACACACACACACACACACACACACACACACACACACACACACACACACACACACACACACACACACCAAAAAAAAGTCAGTTGAATGTCTCTAATTTCTATTATGGCTCCCTCACATTTTATTGATGAATGGTTGTGTCCTAAAGAAAATGTTTGAGACAAACCAACTTACTTTCAGTACAGACCTCCAATAGTCTCTTCCCATTGTAGGATCACCATTCAGTTGGGTATACTACTACAAACAAATCTTCACAACGAACAGTTTTTATCAATGAAATCAGGATGCTACAATGAATAGAAAATGCTATAGTGAATGCAGAGGAATACTTTCTGCTGTTGTGGCACATGTGTACACATGATATGTCAAGGCCTTTCCACTTTGATTAGAATGTCATTCATAATCATTGTTATTGTTTGTAAGATTCAGTTATCAGTTTAATTTAGTTATCTAATTATTTTCACTTTTAATAGTGAAAATATTTTTATAATTATTTTGTTATATAATTTTAGCCACGAGCTGGCTAAATGGTGAGAAAGTTAATTAACTTAGACATTAAGAAAGAAATAATTTTCAAACAAAAAAGTGGAAAAAATGTAGATCTAAAGTGCTGAATATGGTATGTCTAATCTTTTATTTTTTTTTTTACCTTTTAATTTAAGAAATAAAGAAGAAATAAAAGATGCAGTTTTCAAAGAGAATCACTAGATTAAGCAGTACATGCTGTAATATTACAGAACAGACAGAGGCCTTCTATTAGTATAGATTAATGACAAACAAATAATATTATATGAGGGTCATTTTTTAAGTAAGAATGTTTTGTCAGAAACTGAAAACAATATATGGTAATTCAAAATCCTTTATTTTTACAATGAATATGAATATATATACAGTGACTCTCATGGTTATTCGTACGAATAGTGAAATCTTTATTTATCCTTAATTAAAAATATATAAAAATAATTCATCGTGTTTATTTTATTATTAATATTTTATTTATCCTGTCAAAAGGAAATTTAGAAAAAATTAGCTTAAAAAATGGCATAAATTAATTTATAAAAAATATTTAAAGGAAACATCGCAGCATTTTAGCTCTCA
>AYEL01089230.1:0-20822 GCA_000484575.1 Olivierus martensii | reverse complement strand
AAAACGTCATGTTGTTTACGTTTAGCATCGTATAGCTGTTACCATAGCAACACAGCTGCCTGTTTCCTTTTTTGTGTTTAAATTTATTCTTTAGAACGAACTGCCTGAAGATGGCGTTATAGCCGAAAACGTTTGTGATATTTTAAATAAATGTGTTTATTTTATTTTACTCAACTGCGATTAGTGCTGTTTATGTTTATCTTGACTTAATTACTGAGTATAAGCAGTTTTAACAAGTATTAGTACGTTTGAAAATGTCAAGCTGTGGTACTAAAATTTCCTTGTTTTTAGCTAAGTGTCCCATCTGTATCAGTAATCTGTGCCCGGATACTCCTGCATGGCACGCGGACAGCGTTACCACTCGACCATCCTGCTGGATTCAATCGGCTGGATACGAACAGTTCATGAAAATCGATGTGTGGAACACGGAATTGAAACTGGATACTCCAAGGTGATAAGCGATTGCTTTATCACGCGGCCATTCGGCAACAAAAATTTGGAAATAAAATATAAAGAAATTAATAGAAGGAATGAAAAAGAACTTGACAAAATTAAAAGAGATGGCTGCATAATGAAGCGGCCAGTTATTTTTGGTCAACAGATGACGCCACATTCCATTCTGATAGAATACTATGTTGCGGGGCAAAACAAGCCCTTCCACAGACTGCCCACCCCTGCAGACGGGTCAGCCGGATTGTGGAGATTGGGGATCCACGGGCCGGGCCCGGACCCCATGATAAATATTTTCAAAGGGTTGGACCCGAAACTCAAACCCGGGTCCTTCAGAGTGGAAAGCCGAAGTCAATCCGGCCGACTGAAGCAACCACTAGTCACCTGGTGAATCAGGATTTAATTCCAGGTCTTATATCTTCAAACTCTTTCAAGAGAATTTTAGCCCATTGAATTCCATCCATTCTCCCCCCATGCATTAGAGATTGACGATTTTATCACAGATGTGATGAATCGTAGCGGCGGTTGGATTAGCCTGCTGCTTAATGAACTTCAGTTGAAAAATGGAGCAAAATAAGAGAAGGATTCGGATTCATTTTCCGGATCCCATATTTTCAAGATTTTCAGGAGGATTCGTTGAATCCCATCCTTCGGTCAGCCGGATTGGCCGCGTGGAAACGCTTCGGCTTTTCACTCTGAAGGACCCGGTTTGAGTCTCGGGTCCCACCCCTTTGAAAATGTTTATCATGGGGTCCTGGCCCGGCCCGTCGATCCCCGTGCTTTACAATCCGGCTGACCCCTCTGCAGGGGTGGGAGCCTGTGGAAGGGCTTGTTTCACCCCACCATTTAGTATTCTCCCAGAATGGAAAGTGGCGTCATCTGTTGATAAAAAATCCCATCCTTCGGGTCGGCCGGATGGCCGCATGGTAGAGCTTACCACCCTGGAGGATGTGGGTTCAAATCCGGGTCCCACACCTCCAGATTTTCAGAAGGGGTCCGGGCACGGCCCGTTAAACCCCACCCTTCAACCATCCGGTTGAAGGGTGGGGTTTAACTGGCATGGGTGTTGGCCAGCCTGAGATGGGCTCTGTAAGTGGCCGCCGCCAGATACAGAATATTCCATGAGGATATGGCGGCTCTAACTAACCTAACTCATCCTTCGTCGGCCAGAAAAAAAAAGATGGCCGCTGTAAAAACGTGCTGTGCTTGACCCTGGATGATCCAGTGTTGGGATTCCCATGTTCCACGTCTCTAGTTTTTTTCAGGAGGGATCCGGATCCGACTCATTGAACCCCATCTTCTAGCTGAAGGAGGTGTATGATGAGTTCTTTTGTTTGGTTAGTAGATGGCACCAATCCACTGGCAGGAAGAATTTACGTGCGAAGGACCTCTGATATTCGGATACCCCTGGAATGATTAGTCATACAATAGAGCTGTGCTGCTTAAGGTGATCGTCCACTGATTGGTACAGTTCGCGCCCATCGATTTCCGATCTGTAGCGAGCTTCCATATTTTCAGAATTATGAGTGTTTCTTTATTTAGTTGTAATAAAGCATTGTAAAGCAAATCATTTATAAATTAAGCGCTGCACTGCAGCGAACAGTCTAAACTTCTAGCTTGCAAGGCCTTACTACAGTGGATGTAAAGCATTTTTCGCATCGCTTCAATAATTAAAGCGAAATGGTTGAAGATAACATAACCAAGTTCAGACTTATCGGCTGGATGGCCAAATGGTAACGCGTTGGTGTTCCCTAGCAAGAGGACCGGGTTTGAATCCCAGGTGCGGCATATCTTGAAAAGTTTTTTCGGGATGCTGGGCCCTGCCTGGCGATCTCCATTCTTCACTATCCGGCCCTTTCACGGCTGTGAATGCAGTTTATGGTTGGAATTGGCCCCGCCCCTTAGTAATCTCCCCGATTAGAAAGGGGCATAAAAAACGGTGGGACATCATAATGCTCATATCACTGATGGTGTCAGCTGTCAGGTAAAGGAAGATTCAACGAGCCTGCCCCTGACTCCTCCTTAAAAAATTCTGGGGGTGCAGGATCCGGAAACTGAATCTGGACGAGAGTGGTTTCATGCTTCAACTTGGCTATTCAGTCGATTGACTAATCTAGCCTTCAACCTTTAGAATTGATTCTATCATAGATGATAGTCAGCCTGTGATGGGTCTGAAACCGACCCCCGCCAATATATTTTTACAGTCAGTCGGATTGGCCGCGTGGAAACGGTTCGGCTTCTACTCTGGAAGACCCGGGTTCGAGTCTCGGATCCCACCCCTTGAAAATATTTATCATGGGGTTCGAGTCTGGCCGACGATCCCCGTCCTCCACAATCCGGCTGACCCCTCCGCAGGGGTGGGCAGCCTGTGGAAGGGCTTGTTTCGCCCCGCCACTTAGTATTCTCCCTGAATGGAAAGTGGCATCATCTGTTAACAAAAAAAAACAAAAAAAAATGGCATTAAAAAATACCATAGGAAAGAAGAAATCTTTAATATTGAAAAAGAAAAAATTTCACATTCAAAAAATTAAATTTTTTCTAATAATATTGCCTCCTAATATAATTATTATACATCACTCATTATTGTTAAAAAGCAAAAACTCCAAATTTTTTTCACATATTTTCGTTCCTTTGCTTTGCTTGATTTCATCGTAAAATGTGATACGTTTTATAAATTATGAAAATAAATATCTTAATTAAAAATGAAAATTTAATAAAAAATTATTTGATATATAAAATTAATAAATATTATTTTTAAACTCAATTTTTAATTAAACTTTATTAAAACTTTTTTCGCATCGGTTTTTATAATTTAGTAATATCCTTTCGCAAGCGATAAAGTACTGTATTTCTTATATGTTTTCTGTTGGATATGTTTATGCATTTTGGTGACTGATTCACCTAATGACAGAATTAAAGATTTTTATACCAGCTGCATTCAAATGTGCCTGAGAATTGTTTGATGAAAATGATCTATTTATTTGAATGATTTATAGGCGGTGACAACACGCCGATCGTCTGATCTAGAGGCAATGGAGATAGTTCACGACGGGTGGCTTGTCAAATCGCCTCCGGAGAAACGGATCTTGAAAGCTGTAAGTTGTTTTTCATTTGCAGTTTTTTTAATTTAAGGTATTCTATATATATATTTAATGACATCAGACATAAGTTACTAGTAAATATTTTGATAGCATATAAATATTTGGTAAAATTTTACTAATTAAGTCGATCACTATGTTTTGATGATGTACAATCTGATTCATATATATATGTAGACATATATATTCCTAGTATAGGTGTATTTCATAAGATAATAGCAATTAATAAATAAATCAATTAACTAAAACTGATCTATAAGATGTAAATTAACAAAGTTTAAAATATTACAATCCTAGAACATATTACAATATCATATTAAAAGAAATATACAATATAAAAAAAAATCCTAAACATTCAATTTTATAAAGATTAAACAAGTGAAAAAATAATATCATTGAATATTATTTTCATCCTCAATAAAAAGATAAAAATTTGTAAAAGAACTCGAGTGAAATCATACTGTTTCCAAATTTATGTGAATTGTATAAATCATTTGAATAATGAATAACCCACGAACATAGATCAAAAAGTGCAATGATCTATTTTGTTGAGATTCATATTCAAAAAGTTTACATACCTTTGAGAATGGCACAGATTTGATTCTCAATCCTTGTACTAACTAAAATTAGTTATTTATTGAGTTTTTCTAAATTGTATCATTTTCATTCTGATCTAAGATTTATGAATTTATATATCCAAAAATATTATTAGAGTCATGTATAATATTGCTGAATAATAATTCTTATATTATAATGATATGGTAAGACATTATGTAACATTGAAAATTCATTTGTCAGATCAAATGAGACTAATAATCAGATAATCATTTAAATACATATTTAATAAAAGTAAACAATAAGCCAAATAAGTAAGATAAATCGTTTATTCAAAAACGTTTTCAGCTATCCACATAGCCTGCCTCCAACTAAGGCAGGCTACGTGGATAGCCTAAAACGTTTTTGAATAAACGATTTATTTTACTTATTTGGCTTATTGCTTACTTTTATTTAATAACTAAAGTAAAAAGTATTTCAGTATAAATACATATTTCTTTTATTATAAAACTGTTATCTTTAATAATTAGACTGAATTAATATTACTGTTACATATATATTATAAAAATGTTTATATTTGAATATGATTGATGTAACTCTAATATATTCAATATAATTCATATTATAGAATACAGAATAATAATATATATTATGGGTTTGTTAGGATTTAAATAATACCAAGTAGTACACAAATTACAGATTAAAAAAATTTTTATTGATAAAATGATTATGCAAAACTTTTATTATTAGCATTATGATTTTAAATATAAATCTGGTTATGGATTTTACTATTTAGTTTCATGAATATTTCGAGTAATAACTATTCCTTCTAGTAGTATTATAAACATAAGTAGTATACAGTCAATTGTAATATATATTAGTATAATAAAATTTATTTTATTATACTGATATATGTATAAAACATATGCATATGTATGTGTGTTTGTATTATATCCTAATAGTTTTTATACTGATCCTACAGAAAATATCTGGGCTTACAATAAAAATGGTCAATATTAGAGAAGTAAATATATGTTAATACACAGTTGCCAGTTTTATGTGGTTAGAATTATCTGCATATAATTATTATTTAAATTATAATTTTATTTTATTTTTTAAAAATTTTAGTACATTGTAATATAGTAATATTTTTAGTTTATAATAACCAAATCTTATTGATGCTGCATATCCCCATGTATAACTCAAATAATTTTATAAATTTTTTTTTATCAAAAGCATTAATCATTTATTAATATTCAACCTAAATAACTTAAATAAATATAAAAATTTTTGTAAACTTTATAATGTTGTAAAAATTTTATTTAATATTTTGAATTAATTGTGTAATTTAATAATATAAATTTAATTATAATTATTATATTAAAAATGTATGAAATAAATTCATGAAATTATTAGAAAAAACGGATAACATTGATACATACACAAATTGAAAAAAACCACTTGCTTAAATATATGAGGTCAGAGTTCATACAGCACTATGAGCAAGTATAAAATCATTTTATTACAGTAAACGTTTTCGGACCCTTTACCGGTCCCTCGTCAGTACATGTTTCTTAGAGATAACCTTCAAACATCTGATGAAAAAGATGTGTGCTGATTATCTCTAAGAAACGTGTACTGACGAGGGACCGGTAAAGGGTCCAAAAATGTTTTACTGTAATAAAACAATTTTATACTTGCTCATAGTGCTGTATGAACTCTGACCTCTTATATACACAAAATATGTTTTGTTAAAATCAATCCCATTTCAAAAGAATTAAATTTTTATCTCTGATAAATGTTTTTGAATTCATTTTTTGGTTAATTGTTTGATTGATTTATGCCATTGAATATGCTCAAGGGATATATATATATAGTGGTAGTTACTTAAAGTCCCACAAGTTAGACAATGGAATCAACTGGAAAGTTGAAGTATTAGGATATGAGGCAGGTCCAGAAGCTTTTAAAAAAATTTGGAAATGTAATCAACTCTGAATTGCTATATGAAAATTTAATGTGCTTCTATTTAGCCATTTCAGTTGATGAAATTTATATAAATATAAACTACCAAGTTCTCCTGCTTATAGGAATACAAGGAATCACAAGCACTTAAAACAGGAAAAATATACTATTTTATTATTAGGTATATACTACATATATTAATAATAATAATAATAATAATAATGAGAGAAAACAGCTGAGAAGGGCCATAGAAGGCTGAAAACGTTACTGCAGATTATTATTATTATTATTATTATTAGTATATGTAGTATATACCTTATAATAAAATAATGTATTTTTCTTGCTTTAAGTGCTTGTGATTCCTTGAAACTTATATAGTCTATATGATTTGAAAATTATGTAGAATAAAGCATCATATTTATTTTGTATAGTTAAAGGCCTAAACAAAATTATACAGTTTAAAGGCCTAAATTATGACATTAGCATTAATAGATTAAATACACATAATTTATTACAGATTAGCTTTTAAGAAATTCATGTTATCAGTTTAAATAAAAATTATCTAAAAAACTAAATATGCTTTATAAAAAATAATTTTACAAAATATTTATTTTTAAAATGGTATGAAAAATATTAGGGATTTAATAGTAAATGTTTAAATCTGATAAAGAGAGAAAAATATCGGTTTTTTATTTTTATTAGATAATATATATCTAATCATTCTTATTAAAAACAGAATTTCAATTTAAACAAGTTAAAGTTTTAATAAAATATGTATTATGTAAATATTAAATATGATAAAAATAATGCAAAATAATAATTATTATTAAAATAAAAGCATTGAGACAGCTATTAAATATCATAGTAGATAAAAAAAAATTAAATCATTAAATAAATTACAAGACTAAAAATTTATATCAAGGTATAAAAGATTGTGGAAATAATAATTAGATCATATTATTGATAGAGAAAGAAAGAAAAAGGATTGCTTCAGTAATGTTCCACATCAAAAAATTTGTTTAATTCTCATATTTGTAATGTTATAAGAATTGTTGCTATTTTTATGACAACAGTGGTGGAACTTAAAATTTTTGGCCCCCTGGAAAATATTATTTGGATTCCTACCACAAAAAAAAATTATTTAGATATTTTCATTAAAAAATAACAAAAAAGAACAAAATTGCAATCTTTAAAAACACAACTGAGAATTATCAAAAGAAAATATACTGTATATACTCGTGTATAAGCCGAAGTTTTTTCTTAAATTTCTGAAGTGGGAATTAACTTACAGATGGATCAAAAAAATCAACCTTTTTTTTGGCTGGGGAAATTGAAGAAGCAAAACCATAACTTATTGAACATCTCCTGAAGACCAGGAAGGAAAGTTTGCAATAATTCATTTAATACAATAACAAGTAAAATTTTATCTTATCCCAAAGTGATCAAACATGCTTGCATCATCAACTCCAACCTGCATTTATATACCATAATCAGATAAGTGACACCACACTGCCTGATACAATGCGACAATTTGACAATCAATCAAGAATCTTACCTAGAATACATATTTGGGTGAAAAATATACAATCCATTCTGCTTAATTTGGCCACCAGTTAATTGGGGCAGCCACTTTTTTGGGCCAATCTCAAAGAACAGAAACCAAACTAATAAATTAATACATAATTTAAATGCTTAATTGGGACAACTTTTCGCTTAATTGGGACAGTAGCAGAAATAGGATTTTAGCAATTTTTGACATATTTTAGGGATTTTTCGAAAGTATGTCAACCAACGTCTACTTGAGTCTACCATATCTAGTATATACCAGGGGTGGCCAAACTTCATGTCATTACGAGCCATATAGGAGAATATCAAATACTCAAGAGCTGCATTTTATTTCTGGATCAATGAAAACAGCATCAGTTTTTCGGTAATCTTAATAATAATTTCAAAAATTGTTTATTTCAGATGCATTTATTTCATATACTACTACTTTTTACAATAGAAAAAAATAATAATATATCTGTAATTTATTTAGTTAAATAAGCATTTGGTTCATATTTACTACAGGTAGGCCTCAATTAGTGCGAGTTCGAATAATGCAATTTTGATTAGTGTGACTTATAAAAATTATACCGTTTTTCAGTTAGTGCAAACAAATGTTCGATTAATGTGAGTTGTAAGCATAGATCAGTCTTACTAACAAAACTCTGTCTCCTTTTATGATATCAATTATCAAATTACCATTAATTTTCGGTTAGTAAAACCGGACGAGGAGCAGTCCAAGAACAGTCATTTGGCTTTGAAGGGATGAAACATCAGAAAGGTGGGCTTTTTGCCATTAACTGTTTAACATTACTGTAGATGGGCTTTTTGCCGTTAACTGTTTAACATTACTGTACTATTATTTAGCTTTGCTATCGTATACATACAGTATAGTACAGAATTTTCTCTTTTAAAAAGTATCGAAATGGATAAAAGGAAGAACATTTTTGACGATAAAACAGGAAACAAAAAAAAGAAGAGGTTAGTGATTATGCTACAGCAAAAAATGGATGTGATTGAGCGACATAAAAGTGGCCCAACTTCTGCTTTCAATTCGCTATTTTGGTTTTGATTTGGGGGTTGCTTTGACAATGATATGAGACATAATTCCTGAGTTTATTAATTTAGATGATGAACAACGATGTAAAATATGAAAGTAAATATTTCTTAAACGGTTAGTGTTAAGTTAGTATTGTGGTTATTCATTGTGAGGTTAGGCCTCACAATGAATATGACAGGAATATCACAAAGCAAGAATCAATTACCATATTTTACATATAGTTAATACTTCGAATAGTGTGAATTTGATTAGTGCGAGAAATTCATGGAACCAATTATTTGCACTAATCGAGGCCTACCTATATTGACCCTGATGGTATGGAGTCACATTAACAGTATCAAAGAGCCATATGTGGCTCATAGCCACAAAATATAGGTACCTAGTGATATTCATTTACAGTGTTGATTTTATTTAAAATTTTTAAATCTTTATCAAAATATCAAGAAATGATTTTACATTTTCAAATAAAATTGGTTTCTGGATAAAATTAAAAGCCAGCCATTTAATATAAGCCATCGTAGACTTACTAATATAACTGGTGTATCAAAATTTACCATAGCATCTTCTACAACAAGAAAATCAACTGCATGAGGAGTGGCAATTACAGAAAGAAATTCCAGGAATATCCAAAAGAAAGCATTATGTAAAGGATCCAAAAGTCGAAGAAGTATTGTGAGGAAGTTGACTTTGACCTGTTCTATTTTTATTTTATTATGCACTCTATTATTTATCGTAATTTTCCAATATGCTAACGTGTTATATTTTAGTTTAAAAGTTAATATACTTCCACCTTCTCCGTCGTAGTTGGCAATCGCATGATACGGAATTGGAACTGTCCTGAAGAGCTATCGCGGGTATTGACATTATCGTCTAATCTAACAATTTACCACTGAACTGATATGAGAAAATAAGAAATGATCCGTATCGGTGTTTTGTTCGATATATAAATTAATTGTAAAGAGATGATCCGTATCAGTATTTTGTTCGACCACTGAACTGATATGAGAAAATAAGAAATGATCCGTATCGGTGTTTTGTTCGATATATAAATTAATTGTAAAGAGAATAAATTAATTGTAAGAGGATGACATGAATGAATTACTCTGTAAGCTAACAACTTTAAAACTTGTTACATATAAGTATGCAGATGAGTGAAGTGTGGGATTGTAAGTCACCTGTATAAAAGATCGACGCAGTCGACAAGCCGATTGAGGTATTGAATCCAGACGTAAAATTGGCGAGTGACATTTGAGTTCTTGTAGAGATCAACGATTGTTTGAAGTTTATATTGGAGGTGGAGGTAGTAGAATTTAGTAGTATTTAAGGTTTGTTTCTTTGTGGATTTTGGATATTCGGGTTAGATTAAACAAGTTTTGTTGATTATTTGATTGTTGCTTTATTATAGTTTCAATAAATCATTTATTAACACTTTTGTAAGTGTTTTCGAGTCTAATAAATTTATAATTTCTTATTATCTAACTTGTTTGAGAATTTCTTTATTTTATTAGTGTAAGTTTCTAACATCGTTGTTTTTCTAGTTCTAACATTTAATCGGCACTTTTAGTTTAAGTTCCGATTTTTGGTTTCGTATCGTCAGTTAGACGTTGCATTGTTGCTCAATTGTTTTATAATTACTTAGTATTAAGTTAGAACTTAGAAAAAGACCTAAGCGCAGGCAGAACTCTGGAATTTGCAGAGTCGCTAACCGTTAGACTTAGTTGAAATTAGTAATATTGACAGTCGTTCTAATCCGCAACTTTGCAGTGTATATTGGTGTGACTACAAGAAATTTAGAACAGAGATTATGCGAACATAAGAAAGACATTTATAATGGACGTACAACTACAGCCGTAGCAATGCATGCATTGGAATATGATATAAGTGTAGATTGGGAAAAAGCGGAAGTTATAAGAACCTTGATAAAAGATCAACATTCTGTCCTGGCGGAAGCGGTAGAAATGTTTGATAATGAAAGAAAAGAAATTCTAGTAAACATTAGTCAGCAGGCAAAAGAGTTATCAGATGCTTGGAAGTATCTCCTAACAAAAACGAATACTTGATTAGAGTTGGTGATAGCAAAAGTAGACCGTTTTCTAGGTAAGGAAAATACAGCTGACAGAAGTTGTGCGTATGTTATTAATGGGACTTAGGCCAGTGCCTCGGAAGTCGTATTAATGTAGAACGAACTTTTCATTTTTAATGTTATGTTATTTATTTATAATTTTCTATTTATTTAAATTTTGTATATAATTTTTGTTTATATTTTACATTGTTTATTTTGTACTTCTTAACTTACGGAATTGTTTATTGTTTGTTACCATAGTAACTTGCATAGTTCTGAAAACGTATATTTTGTTTTGTTTGAATTTAAATTTGTTTAGTTCTATTCTGTTTATGCCTGAAGAGGATGTAAAATTGCATCGAAAACGTTAGCAATTAGCAATAAAAATAGTTTTTACACTTGCTGTAGAGTGCTTCTAATAGTGAATAAGTTTGAAGTAATAACAAAGCAGTTTTTTTGGTATATTTATTAATTATGGAGTTAAATGAGCAGAGCCAGCTTCTAAAAGAATTTAAAAAAGCCAGCTTAAAAAGAGTAAGAGCATTTGAAAAATGGAAGTTTTTAGAGCAGTGCAAGTTGAATTGGGTCTACCCAATGTCAATATTTAACATATCCTTGCCAGTTAAATCCAAAAGAAGTTCTACGTAATGCAAAGAGAATTTGCTTAAAGGCAGCCATTGCTGATGCTAGAAGGATCTTTTATAAAGTTATTAATTTGCTATCAACTCTTGAAAACAAAGCAGTTGAGAAAGAGCATGGAATTACTCTTATGAAAATCAGAAAGCTTCTTGAACATGAAATTGAGTTAAGTATGTTTTATAGTAACTTATAATCAATGTATAAGTGTTTCCACTGTTTTCTTATGTAAATCCATAACAAAATCCTGATTATAGGCCCAGAAAATTATAAAACTGAAAGTTGAGTGTGTGAAGAGACTGGTCAAATCTGTTTTTAAGATTAAGTCATTCATCATTTATTGTAATTCTCTCTAGCAGTTTGTTAAGACAAGTTACATCTGATTATACAAATTTATAAGTATGTTTTTTAATTTAAAATGATATCAGATAAAATTGACATGAGTAGCATCTGTCAGTATGATGGAAGAAATTAGCACCAATGGAAATTTCAAATGAAGTGTGACCTAAGAGCAAGGTCTATCAATGCAACAGCAAATGAACCAACTGAAGCTGGAAGGGAACTTGATGAATGGAATAGACATGATGCTATTGCAATGTTTACATTAACTTCCACAATGTATTTATCGCAAATAACAACGATCAAAAACTGCAAATATTCGGCTGAAATACTCAGGAAACTACCGATATACTCGTGTATAAGCTGAGGTTTTTTTTTTCTCAAAAAAAATTTTCTGAAGTGGGGGGTCGGCTTATACACGGGTCAAAAAAGCAACTTTTTTTTTGGCTGGAGAAATTGAAATAATAAGCAAAGCCATTGAAGTAATATGGGTTATTCAATGTCTCCTGAAGACCAGAAAGGAAATTTTGCAATAATTCATTTAATACAAATACCAGGTAAAATTTTATCTTATCCCGAAGCAATCGAGCGCATCGTGCCGCCAACTCCAACCTGCATTTATATGTTGTAATCAAATAGGCGACGCTGCACTGCGCAATACGACGTGATGCGAAAATTCGACACTCGATCGAGAATCTTACCTAGGATTCATTTTTGAGTGAAAAAAAAATTTATTTATTTTTCGTTATTATAAATTAATATTTTAATCCATTTGCTAGTAATCCATAAATGCTTATTATATTTAACTCATCCATGATTTAACTAAAATAGATTAAAAAATAACTAAATAATAATAATTATTTTTTCGTTATTTTAAATATTTAAAATCCGTACTGAAAAATAACTTTAGTCTATCAAAAAAGTTCATTAAGCAAAATCAAAACTTCAAAATCGCACGATTAACATCTAGAAATCCGTTGCACATGTCATCCTAACAGTGTATGACGTCATCATTAGGATGATCCCACAGATGTATATCTAATCTGTGGATGATCCACTTATTTTAAAATATCGATCAAAGATTTGAATATGATAATTCAACACAACTAGATAAAATACAATGTAAAGGAAAACGAAACTTCGAATGGTCTCTTGGGAGCCATGTGACATAGAAGTATTTCGATGGAATTTTTACTATGATACTTACTTAAATATGAATTTTTTTAGAAAAAGACAACAGTTATTCAATAACAATAATAAAAAGAAAATATTTTTATGCATATCAAAATTTATTATTATTCGTTAATTTGATATTTTCTGAAGCAACGTAACCCTAACATCTGCATTGGGTAAAATTTTACTTTACCTGATGCAATCCAGCACGTCACGCCAACGAATCTAACCTGCATTTATATGCAGGTTAGATATCCGACAATAATCCAAGAATCTTATGTAGGTTCACTGTGCTGGATTATTGTCGAGAATTTCTGCGTCGCACCGCATCAGGCAGCACAGCGTCGCCTATCTGATGCACTTATACAAATGCAGGTTGGAGTAGGCACGACGCACTCGTTCGCTTCGGGTAATGTAAATTTTACCTTTTAAATTATATATTGGTGTTTGTATTATAAAATTTATTTTATATGTATATATTTAAAGCTTCAATAAAATATTTATTTTGGCAAATGGCATTAATATATCGATAACTAAAAATAAAAAATCACGTAATTTATTGGTTTCAAATTTTTGCCGAATTTTAAGTGCTAAAGTCAAGTGGTAGGCTTATACACGGGTTATGCATTTTTACCGATTTTTAAACTCTGAAGTTGGGGGTCAGCTTATACACGGATCAGCTTATATTTGAGTATATATGGTATTTTTTGATGCACAAATTGTGCATATACATATTTTTATGAGATGCAGATTGTTTTTTTCTGTTCTAAAATTATTATTTTAAAAAATAGTAACAGTTTAAATATACATATACAACTTGTATGATCATGATTACTTTTTATGTACAAACTATAAATTTTTTGTTGAATTTAAATTCATTTGAATTTCAGTTTTCAAAGGTGAAATATTATTTTAACATGTTATTAAAAAATATTGAAATTATATCAAGCAAATAAAAAATTGAGGATGAAATTTCTAAAAAGAAAAGAGTATGTTTACCACTCCAGTTAAAATTGGAAATCATTAGAAAATGGAGAAAAAATATCAGATGTAGTGAAGAGACTGGGACTTTCATATTCTACAATCTCAACCATTATGATTAATGCAGGAAAAATTAAAACAGCTGCACAATCTTCAATATCTTTAACTGCTGTAAAAATAACTCATATTGATGATCACAAAAATGATCAAAATGGAACAAATTTTAAACATGTGGTTTGAAGATAAGAATACCCCATTTAACATTATTTCGTTTAACATTATGAAAATTTGGAATGTATCCTTCATGCTAAGTGGGGGTATTACAGTATATTTTTTAAATTATGTGGATGTATGTGAATGTTCATATTTAAATTCATTGAAAATTTATCAGAAAAAAAAAGAAAAAGTGTAGACCAATCTTTTTTCATAAATAAACATGGTGATTATAACTGTACATATCGTCAGTTAGTATTAAATAAAAATGTAGCAATTTATGTATCTATATTTTTGATTGACAATTTGTGCATTTTCTGATAGTTATGTTCATTTAGAAAATATTATAATTCAATCTAACTAAAGGAATATTAATCAAATAATCTCTCTAAACCAACCAAATTACTTTCTAATGAAATTTTTTGAAATTAAACTTTTTTTTTAATAATAATTTATTAATTTATGCTATGGTGTTAACTTTTATTGGATTACAATTAAATAATAAAAAGTAATTAATTATTAATCCAATAGATGGTGGCACTATAATGTAAATTAATAAATAATTATTAAAATGCAATTTAGATCTAAAATATTTTATTAGGAGATAATTTTGCTAGTTTAAATTATTTCATTTAGAAAATATGGGATGATTATTTTATAGTTGGTTTTGAACATTAGATTTGTGTTCTTGGCAATTTGTTTATGTCCTGGTCAACTTCCACATCTGTCAATTGCAGCAAAATTTCTGTTGTGTATTTTTGTTGAGATTCAGAAATGAAGGAAACTTTTAATATTTCCTTGATGTTTTCTGCAAAATAAACACTTAATAAAATTTTATTGTAGAGAAATGCAACTGGATATGACAAAGCATAATCACGTCCTGCTCTCTGTTCAGTTTTCTCTTCATATCAATCATGATCAATATGATATTCATATTGACATTAGTTGAAATTTTCTCTGAACGGCCATATTTATACCAATAGTGAACTAGATTTTGGAAAATTTTTAAATTATAAAGAAATTATCTATTTATTTCAATATCATATCATATTATTCTAATGTTTGAAAGTGGGGATCTACTTGTATATGGGTTTCAACTTTTATTGATTTTTTCGAACTGAAGTTTGGGTCTAAAATTCATGGATTTCTCACTTTCAGTATTTATTATTACAATACTTTACTTTATCGCATTAAACTTAAATGAACACAAAAATATGAGAATCAAGATACAAAATGGATGTGTCCTGCCACAGAATTTACTGATTACATCACCAGCATAAGTACAAGTGATTACTAGTCATGAGCATTGTAATAATTGAGGACTACTTATATGCACATATACCTATCTCAGGCTTTACTGCCTTAATAATAATTTTAATATATTATCTCTAATAATGATTATATTAAATTTGAGTTAAAATTAAAATTATTAATAATTTATACATAATTTAATTTTGAACTAAATTTTTAAAATAACAAAGCAAAATTTAGATATTTATAATTCAATTATTAATTTTAATTTATTCTTTTTAATTAAATTTTAAAAATTTAGATATTTATAATTCAAAAAATATTTTCTATAATCTTAAAAATAAAATAAATTTCTTAATTTGTTTTTACTTATTAGAGAGTTGTTCCTTATTATTATTTTTAAAAGTTTAGCTTACAGAATAAATATAATTATTAAAATAGCTTATATGTAATGATTTCTTGTTTGCAATAATCTGGAAGACAAAATTTTTTGCCATAAAAATTGATTTCTCAGGAGTATGTATTTAATGAATTTAAACTAAGCTGATCATAAGAAGAAAGATTCTCATAGACTTTTCATGGCGAACGAAATACGCACTCGCCGATTTATTGTCTATACCAACATTTCTCAAACATTTTTCATTCACGACCCCATTTTTCATTACGAGATTTTTCGCAACCCTTTTTCATTCATGACCCCATTTTTCATTACGAGATTTTTCACGACCCCAAGTATTAAATATAATGAAAATCCGATATACTAGAGTAGCGCTTCTCAAACTCTTTTTATTTACATTTTTAATTACGAGATTTATCTCAAACTTTTTTCATTCATCACCCCATTTTTCATTACGACATTTTTTGCCAACTTTTTTCATTCATGACCCCATTTTTCATTATGACATTTTTCCCGATCCCAGGTATTAAATATAAAAACATACAAGTACATAAATCATTTACACACTTATTAAGATGAACAATAACGTACAAGTATATAAGTCATTTACACACTTATTAAGATGAACACAACCATACAAGTACATAAATCATTTACACACTTATTAAGATGAACACAATCAAACAACTACACTGAAAATTCATAAACAAGTACATAAATCATTTACACACTTATTAAGATGAACACAATCAGCAAAAGTATATAAGTCATTTACACACTTATTAAGATGAACACAATCAACCAATCACTACATCATTTATACACTTATTAAGATGAACACAATCAGCCAATTACTTTCGCGACCCCAGGTATTAAATATGAAATAAAACGTACAAGTATATTTACACACTTATTAAGATGAACACAATCAACCAACTACACTGAAAATTTATAACACTTATTAAGATGAACACAATCAACCAACTATACTGAAAATTCATATGTCATATATTAAATATTGGGCATTTGTGAAATTATATATAAACTGAAATTCAAGTGTTTGAGTTTAATTTTTGCGACCCCACATGGGGTTGCGACCCATAGTTTGAGAAGCGCTGTCATAGACAATAAGAAATTTCTTAATAAAATTTTAGTTTCAAAAAATTTTTTTTAACTGTAATTATTATTTGAATTTTGATTTTATATTTTGAAATTAAAATATGAAAATATGTGAGGTGTTCAGAGCTCTCTAGTGTATGTTGTATTAGACAAAATTCGATTGACATACACAATGGAGCATACAGTTTTGATTTCGAAGAAAACTAACTTAGTATCAGAAGTTGCCAACAGGGGGATGGTGGCACTACAGATGTGTAGAATGTGTGATTAAGGAATGTGTAATCACTGAATGAGACAGTAGACATCAAGTTTCTGAACAATACATGCCAATATTTATTGTTAATTACACACGAATTCAATAAGACCATTATTCAGATGTTCCAAGAACTGCATGCAGTGCATATCATCTTCCATACTGATATGTTGTGCACCACTGTGGAAGATGTCGTGCACTGTATGCAGTTCTTAGAACATCTGAATAATGGTCTTATTGAATTCGTGTGTAATTAAAAATAAATATTTGCTTGTATAGTTGAGAAACTTGATGTCTACTGTCTCATTTGGTGATTACACATTCCTTAATCACACATTCTACACTTCTGCAGTGCCACAATCCCCTTTGTTGGCAACTTCTGGTACTAAATTAGTTTTCTTTCGAAATTGAAACAGTATACTCCACTGTGTAAATCCACCAAATTTTATTACATTTTGTTTAATACAACATGTGCTAGAGATCTCTGAACACTTCACATTATTTTATGGCCGCTCAGTATATATAAATAAAGAGTTCTAGATATATAATATTTTAAAAAACAAAACAATATCTTCAAATCATATTTTTACATAATTTTTAAAGTCTATATGCTACAAAATTGAAAATCTTTAAACAAATTTGATATTCTATCCTCATTCTTAAAATAGCAATTTTCTCATATATAATAATTTTAAGAATATATATATTTTTATTTTAAATAAATTATTTTAAATTAAATTAAATTACCTACATACATGTATATTAAATTTAGGTAAGTTGTTAAAATAAAAATGACGCATTATGCAATAAATGAGTGCTTTATTTTACAAATGCTGGATGTAGCTATACTGTAGACAGTTTATGCAAATATTGTATTAATATTATTTATTTTATTTTTTGGGATGGTGTCCATAAAATCCGAAATCCGTAAAATCGAGGTTTTACTGTATATAGGAAACCGAATAACATACCGGTCCTAATACCAAGGTGGTCACAAGACACTGAAACCTACAAGAAGTCAGCACTTAGGGCCTTATATAGAAGAGCTATCACGCACTCATCAGATACAAATATTAGAGAGAGTGAATTTAGAACAATTGAAGAAATAGGAAAAGAACATGGATATACGAAGAAATATCTACAAAAGATAAAAGAGCAAATATTAAGGGAACTCCAATCATCTCAGGGATCTCCTAACACCAGAAAAGAGAAACAACATAAGAGACAGAAATATATCCCAATCCCATACCCAGCTTCCCAACTACCAATAGTGAAATCTCTGGCTAGAAAAACTGAAACAACATTAGCCCCGTGCAGGAATTGAAAGAAAAAGAAGAAGAAGAAAAATTACCATCATTGTCAGAAGCCTCTGTTGCTCTAGACACTGTCCGCCGATTTTTGCTAGGCACCAAGAATTCATTTAATTACCTGAACAATGCTGATAAGATCCAAGACTTTCTGAGAAAATGTCGGGAAAGAAACAAACAATCTTCGATAACGAATTACTTTAAAAATTAATTTAAACAAACCACAACTGTTCAAATCAAGTAATTTTTTTATCTTTATTTTTATTTTAAAAATGGCAATATAGTACTTATCCAGTCTCAACAGAATTGTGTAACAATGTACTGAATATGTTATTTTCTTTCAAACGTTCACATATTTAAAAATATTAAATTTGAAATAAATTCTTATTAAATCTGATTTTTTGTTTTTTTTTTTTTTTTTCATTTTTGTTCAGTAAAGGATCTATGCAATAGAACACTGTTTAATATTAAAAATGATATGCATGATTTAAATTATGCTTTGCTCAACATACATTTAACTGGTTTAATGAGTAGATGATGTCATTTCCTCCTACTTATGACGTCATTTCCTATTTATAATACAAATGATGGTTTAGACCAGGGGTCTTCAAACTATGGCCCGCGATATGATTTTATCTGGCCCACCAATTAGACTAATTTTTCAATAAGAATCTGCAAAAAAACATGGGGTATTGATAGATTTCAAATGCATTAATTAAAATAGTGTTCAAAATATATTCCCGAATAGCAGAAAGTAACTGTAATCCAAGTTACGATCTTCCTGACTGTAAAAGATCGGTTAAAATGGACTAACAAAGAAAAAAAAGAATTCAAAACGATTTCATCCACTCGGATCTAACTTTTTATTTCCTTATATATGCTTCATTATTATATTGGTTTATCTGCTTTCAATAAAAGTCATATATCTAGTTCTAGAATTTTTTTTTTTTTGCTACAGCCCACAGAACAATGCTGAAGTACCCAATGTGGCCCTCACGGTGAAAAGTTTGGAGACCCCTGGTTTAGATGAACAAATTTTGTCAGTCCCGTAAGATTCATCTTAATGAGGTTCGACTGTAATAGAATTTATTAATAATTTTATACTTGTCAAAATCTTTGAAAGAAGCCATAATTACTAGAGTTATTCCCTTAAAATAATATTTTTGATAAATTTAAACTGAATTTCCTTATTTATGAATTAATTTTTTAAGAAGATTAATTATAAATATACAGCCAAATATATTATTATTGCATAGTTGATGATATCTAAGATCATGGCATTAATTCAAATTCTTAAGCTACACCAAGTAAGAACTATATTTTAATTCAGTTTTCCAATAATCATATTTATATGATATTTAAAGTTCTTTCTATTATCAAAAATATTGTCAATGATTTTATAATCTCTATATGAATAAACCATAAACAATTATTTTTAAATTAACACTGGAAAAACTGATATTTTTATATTAATACCAGTATTTGAATATTGGAAAAAAACAGGATCTCAGGATCTTGGAATTGTAAGCCTAGTTTAGACCAAAAGGTGAACAATTTTCCAAATTCATAAAATATATGATATATCAACTGATAGTCTGTATAAAAATAATTCCAAATGAAAAATAACTATAATTAAATTAATAATAAATTTCAATTTATTATTATAGAATGAATAATTAATATTTTATTATGATTTAAAATTATTTATTAAAAAAGAAAATAATTTTACATTGATTATAGAATTAATTTAAATATGCTTAAAAAAATTCTCTTACATGATTATTATGGACTACAACTATGTGTTTAGTTGGATTATCACTTTCTGACAAATGAATCAAACGATCTGATGGAATAGCAGGAATACGACAAGTTGAAAATATCTTTAAATACTGAGACATATCTAATGCCTGACTACCCATCATATCAGGAGAAAGTGTTTGTCTAAAATAAAAAATAAATAAAAATAAAACAAAATAATAATAAATTATAACAAAAAAACAAGGCTTTCCTACCTGTAACCCACTATTCCTAAGAAAACCATTGAAAGAAAACCTTTACTTAGAGATAAGTAATCCCTATACACAGTTTATAGGCATTGTCTAATTTCTTCTTCCAAAAAACTTTCTTCTGCTCTCATTTACCACCATCACATATAAATATCTACCTCCCTTAAAGCCTCTCCTGCCTTCTCATCCTTCTCAATTTTCATTTATTCTTGTCATGTTTCTTTCTATCTAATTCATATCTCCACGCCTGCGATGGTTCCCATGACAACTTGTCATTAATCAAATTTTCCTCCGACTTCCTCTCAATAATTTCTATTCCCTCTGCTATCGTCGGCTGAGTCCTGGGTGGGATCTTCCTTATTACTTTTGCTTGCTCCCAGTTAATACTTAAATCTTTATCATATGCCTCTATTGC
>AYEL01089228.1:0-32111 GCA_000484575.1 Olivierus martensii | reverse complement strand
TTTTATCTTTATTTTTATTTTAAAAATGGCAATATAGTACTTATCCAGTCTCAACAGAATTGTGTAACAATGTACTGAATATGTTATTTTCTTTCAAACGTTCACATATTTAAAAATATTAAATTTGAAATAAATTCTTATTAAATCTGATTTTTTGTTTTTTTTTTTTTTCATTTTTGTTCAGTAAAGGATCTATGCAATAGAACACTGTTTAATATTAAAAATGATATGCATGATTTAAATTATGCTTTGCTCAACATACATTTAACTGGTTTAATGAGTAGATGATGTCATTTCCTCCTACTTATGACGTCATTTCCTATTTATAATACAAATGATGGTTTAGACCAGGGGTCTTCAAACTATGGCCCGCGATATGATTTTATCTGGCCCACCAATTAGACTAATTTTTCAATAAGAATCTGCAAAAAAACATGGGGTATTGATAGATTTCAAATGCATTAATTAAAATAGTGTTCAAAATATATTCCCGAATAGCAGAAAGTAACTGTAATCCAAGTTACGATCTTCCTGACTGTAAAAGATCGGTTAAAATGGACTAACAAAGAAAAAAAAGAATTCAAAACGATTTCATCCACTCGGATCTAACTTTTTATTTCCTTATATATGCTTCATTATTATATTGGTTTATCTGCTTTCAATAAAAGTCATATATCTAGTTCTAGAATTTTTTTTTTTTTGCTACAGCCCACAGAACAATGCTGAAGTACCCAATGTGGCCCTCACGGTGAAAAGTTTGGAGACCCCTGGTTTAGATGAACAAATTTTGTCAGTCCCGTAAGATTCATCTTAATGAGGTTCGACTGTAATAGAATTTATTAATAATTTTATACTTGTCAAAATCTTTGAAAGAAGCCATAATTACTAGAGTTATTCCCTTAAAATAATATTTTTGATAAATTTAAACTGAATTTCCTTATTTATGAATTAATTTTTTAAGAAGATTAATTATAAATATACAGCCAAATATATTATTATTGCATAGTTGATGATATCTAAGATCATGGCATTAATTCAAATTCTTAAGCTACACCAAGTAAGAACTATATTTTAATTCAGTTTTCCAATAATCATATTTATATGATATTTAAAGTTCTTTCTATTATCAAAAATATTGTCAATGATTTTATAATCTCTATATGAATAAACCATAAACAATTATTTTTAAATTAACACTGGAAAAACTGATATTTTTATATTAATACCAGTATTTGAATATTGGAAAAAAACAGGATCTCAGGATCTTGGAATTGTAAGCCTAGTTTAGACCAAAAGGTGAACAATTTTCCAAATTCATAAAATATATGATATATCAACTGATAGTCTGTATAAAAATAATTCCAAATGAAAAATAACTATAATTAAATTAATAATAAATTTCAATTTATTATTATAGAATGAATAATTAATATTTTATTATGATTTAAAATTATTTATTAAAAAAGAAAATAATTTTACATTGATTATAGAATTAATTTAAATATGCTTAAAAAAATTCTCTTACATGATTATTATGGACTACAACTATGTGTTTAGGTGGATTATCACTTTCTGACAAATGAATCAAACGATCTGATGGAATAGCAGGAATACGACAAGTTGAAAATATCTTTAAATACTGAGACATATCTAATGCCTGACTACCCATCATATCAGGAGAAAGTGTTTGTCTAAAATAAAAAATAAATAAAAATAAAACAAAATAATAATAATAAATTAATAATTTTTAAAATAAATTAATTGATATTAGAAAAATTGTTTTATTTAATAAATTCATTATTATTTATTTTTAACTTGATCATGTTTTATAATCAATATAAAATCATTCATTTGCAAAAATCCCTTAATTGTTAATATCTTTTTCTAACAAACATTTTATTATAATAAATCTTACATTGCAATTAAAACTACAGTATATAAAAAGGCATAATATAAAATATTAGTACTATTGTAACATGTGTTAGTATGGGTCTTTTACTTAAGCTATAATATTTAATGATAACTATAATTTTCTATATAATATTTGTGAAAGTAATGCTTATTGTTAAATGGGTGTATTGCAATATTTGACTAGGAATGTTATTCTGTATGAATAAATTTATAGCTACAGAGATCTAAGATGTTTATTTTTGTTAAAGGGTTTACACAAGGTGCATATGTAAACCATGTTTTCTTTACCATGGATATTTTTCATGTATTATGATGTTATGTAATTCTAATTTTTAAAATAGTGACTATGTTTTTTGTATTATATATTACTATTATTTGTATCTAAAATATCGACGTCTGGCAATAATAATAGTAATAATGTTGTTTTTTAGGAACTGTTTTTCAGGTTTTCTCAATAATGTGTATGGAAGAATAATCTTCCACTTGTAGTTTTGTTGATTTTAGGAAGTAGTCACTGATTGGTTCCCTGATTTGACCAGCTGAGAAAGGATTAAAAGAAACTTCTTTGGTCTTTATTCAACTGAGGCAGGCTATATAGATAGCTGAAAACGTTTTGAATAAACAATTTATCTTACTTATTTGGCTTATTGTTTACTTTTATTCAATAATATAAATATTTAATGTAAGTAAATTAAATTATTAAATAATTCTTTATATAGTAATTAAATTATATTTAAATTATACTATTTAAAATTATTATTACATGTAAAATTCAATTCAATTCATGAAATAAAAATAGTTTGTATATATGTTTTCATATGTTAAATTTTTCAAAACTAAAATGATTGAATTAAGATTTTAAAATAATTTCATATTAAATGACTGAATTTCAATAAATCAAATAGAAATGAGCTATTTTACAAAAAACTATATTTTTAATTTACTTTCCAAAGCAAAAAGAGAGTTATAAGTTCATCATCATGTCTGTCTGTGTGCCCTCCACTAATAACTTTTGAATCAATTAGTAGATTTTCAAGAAATATGGTGGTAATGTTCTGCTATTAAAGGACAACTTAATGCCACTTTGTTTAATTCTATAGGATCATTTAATCCTACAGGATGATATTTGATTTTTATCAAAATGTTATTTTATATTATTGCCAATATATGGTACTAAATGTTAGTAATACAAGAGTAACAATGACTTATCTGCATATGTAAACCATGCCAACACTGTTTAATACTTAGTGATATCTAGGGATTGTCTTTTTTTTGTATTTTGGTAATCCTAGGATTCCGGAATAAAAAATGTTATTTACCCGGGATCCAGGGATTTCCCGAGATTTTTGAAGATGAAATTAAAACTTAACATTTCATAGCATTTTATTTATTCAGATATATATATATATATATTGTGGGACCGAGGACGGTATTAACACAGGCGTTAGGCCTAAATGCGATAAAGTCAGGTTCTAACACCAGTTGGGTATGAAGGTACGAAGCCGACAAACAAGTAAGCAGTATATCTATTTAGCGGGTGAGTAAGGACGGGTAATAATTGTGCTGTTCGACAAATCAACACAGAGACTACGTTTGTCAAAGAACAACTTCCTTTACTTCGTGAGAGATCTCTATCACAAACTGCTGTGACAGATAATCGTCATATTGAGAGGGAGAGAGAGATAACTAGAATACAATGCACTACTGTATCATCCAAGAGATTCACAATTTCAACAGAGGTGGGTGGATGCTGGCGATGTTTTGAATAATAGTCTTTAGTCCTTTAAATGGGAATCACGGGCATACACTAGGAAGTTTTCTGTTGAGCTGAATGGTTGACTGTTGAAACAACGAACAACTAACTGTCAGTTGCTGTGTTTTATATTACTGCTTCAGAGGGAGATGAAGAATTCTAGCGGATGAACTGTCCACAAGAAGAGTTGTTAACTCTTGACCCAAGTGGGAATGGCTTGTAGAATATTCCGGAGAAGATCAGTGAGCGATGAACGAGAGGAGAATCTTGACGATCAAGCCAGGAACGATCGGAGGGTACTGGAACCAGCGGCTCCTATTGAAAGCAGCAACAGCTCTTATGACCTTTTCTGACCCTTTTTCCCAGGGAGAGAATTCAGATGTTTATTTCTCGAACATTCGCTGAGTCAGGTGTCCAATTCGGGACTATCTGGCGGACACCTGATGTAAACATTCTCAGTGATTTATTAGGACTGAGGCGAAAGTCTACTAACCGATCGAAATACGACTCATAATGTCATCGTATTTCAAACGTTTGTTTAGAGAGAGCACCTTGCCTTTTTTTCAGATGTCTCTCTCTCTCTCTCCTTCCTATCTCTTTCTCATTTGACCTAATCGCGACTTAATTATTTCTTAATTACATCCAAATTGCCAATCTCTACAATATATATTAATATATATATATACATGTTACAAATTAAAACAAGTTCAATTTGTAGAATTTGTTTTTTTGTTCAATTTGTTTCAGAAAATTAACATTTTCTTTTTAAACAATGACAGGCTAATGAGTACTGAGTAAATGACTACATTGTTAAAAAAATTTATTTAACTTTAGTTTATTTTGAGATTGATTTGGCAATTGATATTTAATGTGAATGTAAGAAACATAGGCAATTTACACTTTGATTGCTGAATCTAGTTCTAAGTTTGGTTGTAAATAGTCCTGCAGCCGAAAAGGACCTTTCAGCTTCTATAATTGTTGGTGGTATAGATTTGAGTGTGTCCATTAATTTTGTTATGTTTGCTGTTTTTTCACCAGTTACCTCAAAGATTTCAAACAATTTGGATATATTCTTTGCAAGTAATTGACCTTCAGCTTCATTTTGAGTCTTTAGAAACACATTGTTTGTTTTTTGATTTGATGCGCCAATTTCTCACACTCAGCTGTCTTTTGTTCTCTGCATCAGCCTTTTCCTTGCAGTTGAAATGTGACAAATCAGATTGCAATGATTCAGAAAAAGAAAACCCAAGATGAGTTACCATACAAATTTTAAATGTTTCAAATTATTTAAACAATTTTCATTAATCTAATTGCTCGAGTTTTCTCGAATGCTGCAATATATATATAATGTGTGTGTATTCTGTAAGACTGTAAGTATTGATTACTGAAGTTAGTAATTCAGATTAGGAAATCCCAGGATAAATCCTGCAACCAAAATCAACCGGGATCCCGGGATTCTAGAATCCCAGGAAACAACCCCTATTGATAACTACTTTCAATAATCTATATATATAAAATGTAATATAGACATATGTTGCTTTATAGGGTTTCTTAATTATTATCCATGTTTTTATTTTATATTTCAAAAGGAAAATTATCTGCAATCATTCATAAAATAATACTTAGATTTTTAGATTAGGTATATAAAACATAAATTAATACAAAGAAGAGCTAGGCCTGGAGCCCTTCCTGAAAAATTAAAGCAGTGAGACCAATCAAATTCAGATCCTACAAAGTGGTATGAAAATGCTTTATCACATAACCATCCAGCCAAGTTTTTTAGATCTAACACTATTGTGCACTTAATAAATAATAGTGTAAATATGTTTTTAGGCTTTTATATGCATTAGAAAATGAAAAAAGGCTGTGATTTGTTTTACAATGAAATTTGCTTTATAATGGTGAGTAGAATGAAACTGTTAATAATGAGTTATGCCTGTATTATATCACGAAAATATGACATCAGTGTGATGTGATAATGACTGATGCCACAAAACAAACATTGATATATGATATCACGATGATGTAACAATTTGTAAAGTCATGATGATGATATCATTGTGACAACTATGAAGGCTTGTTTTACATCTATGTTGGACAATGTTAAAAATGGACACAAAAAGTCAATGAATTCCAAATGCTAAATAAATGAAAAATAAAGGACATGTTTGGAAAGCAGACAATTTTAGATCTTTCCAGAACTGCTTGTATTAATGCCTTCTATTCAAAAACCAGATTAAATAATAAAAAATTGATTCAATCAATATATAAATGAATGATGCACAGCACAGTTTTAAATGAAAAATCTTAATTTATTAAAGAATTAGAGTATTTTCAGTTTTAATAAGCCATCTTCAGTAAGTTTACAAAAGATTGTTAGATATGGGATGTCAATTTTAAACATCAGAATGCACAAGTTTATATTGTTTTAAAATAATTAATAAATAAAACAATATAATTATTGTTATTATATAATTGGAACATCAATAACAGTTGACATTCCATACCTAACAATCTTTTGTAAACTTCTGAAGATGGTTTATTAAAACTGAAAGTACTCTAATTCTTTAAAAAATTAAGATTAATCACTTAAAATTATGCTATGCATCATTCATTTATATATCTATTTTAAAAATTTAACAGGATTAAAATTTATACAAAGAATAAGTATTTAATGACTAAGCAGATTGTATCTTTCAAAATGTGGAAATTTATTAATAAAAAATATTAAAATTATTATATTGTATGAAATATAAATAAATTTTTTTAAATATTGTATTGCAACTGATGCCATTTGCAACAGTCGTGTAATTATTTTTAATTCAATAATAATTTTTATCAAAAATTTAACTTTCAACAAAACTTCATATTTTAAATAATATAAATATGCCTACAAAGACTAATTTTCTATTACAAAATTAATGAAACTGTATATGAAATTCTATAACATAATACACAATGCTTTTGTGATCTAAGATTTACTAGTAAATACAGGGTGAACCAAAATGAATGCAACAGTAGCGAAAAAGTTAAAGTCCAGTGTAAGTTAAAAATCGTATTTATATCAGCTGGTATGAAATAAGAATTCAGAAAAAATATCGAACGTTATTTTTTACATGGAATGAATACTCCAAATAAGAAAAAGTGTAGAAAATCGAAAAATAAAAAAAAAGTTAGAAACGGAATATAAACCAATGATGATAAACCAGAGTAAGATGCATCGACAGCCGGTACCATGTTATTTCAGTCCCGCGACGCATTTCATGTCATCACATGATTAACACGATGACTCATCTCTTCCAGACTTATTCAAATTAGATGAAGTCGACACGCGCTACTTCGAACTAAACTTCGAACATTATCAAGTTGCGAATGCGTTTTTACTTATTTCATTTTCCAATATTATCTTATTTTCATAGTTTGTCAATATCTTTTATATAAAAATGTCAAATAACATGTAATTATTATTTTACTTCTTTCAACGAAAGAAAAGCTGCCCGTTATATGATACATATTTAAAAAACATTTTAAACAAAAAAGATTATCTGGTTTTATAATAAAGACACTCCGATTTTATTATTCATATATGTATTTAACTATATACAGTATAAACAAATAATTTATTTCTTAAATTTATATTTTAATATTTTCCTTACACTTAAATTTTATTTAATTTGTATCCTGTACCCGATTCAGAAAATTGATCAATATTTTCGGTCTAATAATCGAAATCTAGTCGAAAGTAGTCTAAGTCTAAAGTAATCTAGTCGAAAATATCTTTTTCTACAGCAAAAGATAAAAAAGATCTCAGCCTTTCCTGTCCATTATTTTAATTCTTTAAATAATTTTTAACTGGTTTTAAAACAGAAAGATCTCTCTCCTGTTGCATTACTTACAGCAGCGTTTCCCAAACTATGTTCCGCGGAAGGTCAATAAATGTATCGTAAAAAATTATGAAAATTAACATAAACCTCTTATATTTTAAATTTTGTGTCAAGTTGAAACTGAATTCATTAATTTATTTTACTATTTTCATGTGTTTTATTTTATATAATTACAATTTGAAAATAAATGTTTGTCTTTTTGACTCTTATGCTTACTGGCCTAATATATTTATTATTATCTATCTATTGTCAAACTGGCGGCCCTCGAAGTGTTTTTTCGATTTATTATTATCTATCTATCCAGGGGTGTCAAACTGGCGGCCCTCGAAGTGATTTTTCGTGGTCTATTTAATTTGTATCCTGCACCCGATTCAGAAAATTGATCAATATTTTTGGTCTAATAATTGAAATCTAGTCGAAAGTAATCTAGTCGAAAATATCTTTTTCTACAGCAAACATTGCTAAAGATCTCAGCCTTTCCTGTCCATTATTTTAATTCTTTAAATAATTTTTAACTGGTTTTAAAACAGAAAGATCTCTCTCCTGTTGCATTACTTACAGCAGCGTTTCCCAAACTATGTTCCACGGAAGGTCAATAAATGTATCGTAAAAAATTATGAAAATTAATATAAACCTCTTATATTTTAAATTTTGTGTCAAGTTGAAACTGAATTCACTAATTTATTTTACTATTTTCATGTGTTTTATTTTATATAATTACAATTTGAAAATAAATGTTTGTCTTTTTGACTCTTATGCTTACTGGCCTAATATATTTATTATTATCTATCTATTGTCAAACTGGCGGCCCTCGAAGTGTTTTTTCGTGGCCCCCCAATGCTCTTAACTAAAATGAAAATGAGAACAATATGTTATGAGATAACAGGAAAAACTTGAATAATAGGAAGTAATTCTTGCTTCATAGCTATATCATATACTATGATGCACTACAATTTGATTTTAATGAAATTTGTTGTACAAGTTTTTTCGATTTGGCTTATCGGACATATATGTACAGAAGGCTTTCGGATTGGTGACACAAATTAAGTGCTTTCCTGCAAGAACTACAACGTTTTGTGCGAAATTTCTTACCAAAAAACAAAAAGTCATAAATGAGAACTTGTATTTTTTTGGATAGGCAAATACAATAATCAAGTTCCAAACAATCTTTCTTTGAAGGATGTCTATAAAGGACGTGCTAGCAGGCATGTTAAAAGATTTATTTATTGTGTTATAAACTTATTTCAAAAATTTAAGTAGTTATGAAAAATTGAATTTATATAATTTTAATAAAAGCTTTTGTTTTTGTACAGAAAATATGACTTTTAATGCTTAATAGAAAATTGGATTGATAGCAAGGAATTAAATTAAAAAATATGCATAATTAAAAATAATTATGTAGTAATTATATATTTTTGCAATATGTTCATTTGATTACACATTGTTTTTAATTATTCTATCTATATTTCTGAATCCTTACTCTAAAATGTAATTTTAAAAAAATTTAAATGTGATATGGCCCACGACAATCTTATAGGCTCATTAAATGGCCCTTGAATTAAAATGAGTTTGACACGCCTGATCTATACCATAAAATAACTAAGGTATTCCGTAAAAATTTCGGGATTTGTGAAGTGTTCCGTTATTGAAAAATTTTGGGAAACCCTGATAGGGCATAGTTAAGTAAATTCTTAGTAATATTTCGTTATTAGGAAAAGAAGGAATGTTGATTATGAACTGGTACATATTGTTCAGGCTTTGCAAATTTTGTTTTTCTCGCCATTAAAATAAATTGTCAGCTCATTGTCTAGTTCTTCAACATCAATGTCATTGAAGTAAACTTTTTATTTCACTTGTATAATCCGATACGTTCTTTAAATCTTCAAATTCTGTAAAAAATACTTGAAATATTTTGTTAATTTCTTGATATTTTTGGAATTTCGTGTAAATTTCGCTTCAAATTTTGTCACAGATAACATAGAATGTATTTAGAACATAGAATGTATTTAGAATGTATAGAATGTACTGAAGCCGGGCCCATCTGAATTATGGGCCCTAGACATTTGTTTTATTTATCTATTTATTGATTGGTTAATCCAGTGCTGACTATACTGAACGTATACGATAACAAAGCTGAATAATAGTAATGTTAAATAGCTAACGGCAAAAAGCCCATCTTTCTGGTGTTTCAACCCTTCAAAGCCCAGTAATTGTTCTTGGACTGCTCTGCGTCCGGTTTTACTAAATTAGCATTATTTTGTTAATTGACATCATAAAAGGGAACGGACATTTGTTAGTAAGATTGGTCTATGCTTACAGCTCGCATTAATCGAATATTTGCTCGCACTAACTGAAAAACGGTATCATTTTTATAAGTCGCATTAATCGAATATCGCATTATTCGAACTCACACTAATTGAGGCCTACCTGTACTTTCTGATATAGCATAATTCGTGCGCTTTTTAAACTAATATTTTGTTCAGATTCCTAATGATACGGTGTTTTTTCCATATTGTTTGGTCTAAGAATAAGTGTTGATTCTTACTTTTTATCTGTGATCTTAATTGTTGGAATAATTTTTATGAGTTATTACATTTCAATTTTTCACTTACTTAAATAATATCTGGTTTGTCAAGAACTGATTTACTAATAAATCAGGTCTTTTCTTGCACTTACTTTTACAGCAAATGTGCGAACACACCAAATAAAAAGTAAATAATGTAATATTAGAATCGGGTATAGGATACAAATTAAATAAAATTTAAGTGTAAGGAAAATGTTAAAACATAAATTTAAGAAATAAATTAGTTGTTTATACTTATTTGTTTATATATGAATAATAAAATCGGAGTGTCTTTATTATAAAGCCAGATAATTTTTTTTGTTTAAAATGTTTTTTAAATACGTATCATATAATGGGCAGCTTTTCTTTCGTTGAAAGAAGTAAAATAATAATTACATGTTATTCGACATTTTTATATAAAAGATTTTGACAAACTATGAAAATAAGATAATATTGGAAAATGAAATAAGTAAAAATGCATTCGCAACTTGATAATGTTCGAAGTTTAGTTCGAAGTAGCGCGTGTCGACTTCATCTAATTTGAATAAGTCTAGAAGAGATGAGTCATCGTGTTGATCACGTGATGACATGAAACGTGAATAAGTCTGGAAGAGATGAGTCATCGTGTTAATCATGTGATGACATGAAACGCGTCGCGGGACTGAAATAACATGGCGGCGGCTGTCGATGCATCTTACTCTGGTTTATCATCATTGGTTTATATTCTGTTTCTAACTTTTTATTTTTCGATTTTCTACACTTTTTCTTATTTGGAGTATTCATTCTGTGTAAAAAATAACATTCGATATTTTTTCTGAATTCTTATTTCATACCAGCTGATATAAATACAATTTTTAACTTACACCGGACTTTAACTTTTTTGCTGCTGTTGCGTTCATTTTGGTTCACCCTGTATTACTGAAATAATCATTCACATGCATAATATAGATATAAACTTTTGCAAGAGCAGTACCATTGGATAGTGGATGATGCTGCTATTGATTGTATCCTACCTTTTAATTAAAAATTTTTTTAATTAATGTAAAATAAGATAGCTAAATTTAATTAAGGTAGGATAAATAAGAAATGAGTGCAATCAACTAATAGCACATATAGTAATTTTGTCGATGCCTATCAGATATTCAATTGCATTAAAACACTTGATAATTCCTATTTTATCTTAAAACTGATTTGGAAATGGTATTATCTCTAGCTGTTTATTTTTATTCAATATTATGTTTTTTATATAAATAATTATACTATCATCTCTAATATAAAATATAAATACAATATATGAAAAATATGGGAATCATTAAAATCTGATCAGACATGGTAATCTCTAATAATTCAGATCAGTTAGCAAATACTTTGTGATTATTTTAATGTGAGATAAGATCTCTATTCTAGCAATTAGTGTGTTGCATGGAATTTCCATTTTATGAGTTATAAAGAAAGTGCCTTTGCATATTTCAATTATTTATTTTGATAAATTTAATTAAATATGTATGTAT
The DNA here is from genome assembly GCA_000484575.1 of Olivierus martensii. NCBI lineage: Eukaryota > Metazoa > Arthropoda > Arachnida > Scorpiones > Buthidae > Olivierus > Olivierus martensii. Next base: position 20,489 of record AYEL01089228.1, on the reverse strand, counting down.
TCTAAATGCTAAAAATCCTTTTAACTTTTAAGAAAATAAAAATTCAGGGTCAGTTTACATTCTGTGTCACCTTACAGTTTAGTAAATATGATATACCATGAACCAAAAAGTTTCAGCAATAAGTCTATTCCTTTAAATGAATAGCTTATATCAGATATGTCAAACTCATTTTAATTCAAGGGCCATTTAATGAGCTTGTAATATTACCGCAGGTCACATCACATTTACAATTTTTTTAAAACTATATTTTGAATCGAGGTTCCAAATAAAGATAGGATAATTGAATACACTATGTATTAAGTGAATTTAGTATAATAATATATAATTGCTTTGTTTTAAATTTTTTTATTGTATTTGGCTATCCCAAAAAATAGTAAGTTCCTATTTATAGGTTTTTTTTTGTATTTTTAGGGAGAAAGTTTCCCACAAAAATATATGTGTCTTGAAGAACAGCACTTATTTTGTGTCACCGATCTGAAGGATCACTGTTGTCTGAACAAATATGTCTGACAACATCAATCAAAACAATCTTGTGCAATTGCCTTTTAAATTAAAATTAAACTAGTGTATCATAATATATGATATACTAGTTTGATTCTACAGTTGCTGCCTATTATCTTCTTAACATATTGTTTTCATTTTTATTTTAGTTAAAAGCATTGAGGCCATCAAAAATCCCATCGAGGGTCTCCAGTTTGACACCCCTGGCTTATATAATCATATTTAACTAAATAATATAAAAATTTTTTAAAATTTGTTTAATGAAATTTTTTTAACTTGATATTTTAATTACATTTAATATTTTAAAATATATTTAAATTTCTTACTTACTGATCAATCATCAATTTATATTCCAAAGCTGCAGAAACTAGCTTAGCAGCATAACTGTGAAGAAAAAAATTGTGAAAAAATTACGTGTTTTAAAAACGATTGTTTTAATAATATATAATATTACTTTATAAAAGTAGCCAAACTTAAAAAAAAAAAGATATTTTCTAATAAAGAAATATTTTTTTTTCATTAAAATTAAAAAAAATTTTTGCAAAGGAAAAACAAAGTATACAGAATTAAATTATATTATTGGCCAACGTTACCAAAAAGTTATATTATTTCTATAATCACTGAAAATATCATGAGGAACAAATCTTAAAATCTACAAACATATATCTTAAATAATAAATAAAATATCATAATTTTTCAAAATATTAAATTTTTAATTTATCTTGAATGCAAATGAAATTACAATGAAAAAATTTTGGTAATATATATTTATATTAAATATTTTAATGTCTTTTGATATTTTGATAGTGGAAAAGATCATTTTAAAAAGGGAAAGTTAATAGTTATTATAATAACAGTTTGAAATACTTCTCTAAATTAATTATTTTTTATGTAAAGAATTTCTATGGTACTTCAATAATTATTATTGTTAGTTATTACAGATTCAGTCTTCTAATAATTAATACTTAAATTTTCATTATAAAAATTAATTGAAATTTTGTAAAACTTTTATTTTATAAAATATAAAAATATGATAAAAAAGAAAAATCTTGTCATAAGTAAAACAACTCCTGGTTTAGTTAATATAAATAAAATACCTCAACAAACATACTTGTCAAATCAAAATAACTTTTATTTAAGCACTTTTAGGTATCTACTCAAAAATGTTGGAATAAAAAATTAAATTAAATTAAAATTATTAAATTATCAAACCAAAATAATTTTTATTAAATGAAGTGCTTTATTAAAAATTATTTTGGTTCAATAAGTAAACTTTTTAAATCTTATTATCAATCCTTATTAAAACACACATCAATTTAAAAATATTAATTAAAATTTTATTTTAATATAAGTTGAATATCCCCAACCTGAAATGCTTGCTTGGGATTAAGAATGTTTCAGATTTTGGATTTTCCTGAATTTTGGAATAACTGATATGAAGTTGAAGAGAGGAGAAAAAAATTTATTTTTTCAGGAAAATTTCTTTTTATTTTATATGTTTTCAGTTGTTGATTTGTTTGTTGGTATGTATGTTTGTGTCAAGTAATCTCCTAAACAGTAGAAGCTGCAATTATCAAACTTAGCATGATTCTCTGTTGATTGTTCAACTTAAATAATTGGCCTTTTTAGTGATTTTTTTAGAACAATTATGAACAACCCAAAAATTCCATAGGATTTAATAATTTAGTCAAAAGATAATACTATGTGTAGTCTATGTTTTTACACTAAATTTAACAATTTAATCAAAAAACATAGACTGCATATAGTACACTCTTTTGACTAAATTATTAAATTCTATTCTAGTCTTGTGTTGTCATTCATTGTTATATCATCATGACATAACAATGAATGACAACACAAGACGATTTTGATTCATGATGTCACAATGACATAGTGCTGTGTGATATCACAATGGCACCACATTGCTATGATATGTGGGCTAAAACTCTGGTTAATCTGCATTATAACTGGACACAAAAAGCCAATGGATTCCAAATGCTATAATTAATAAATTATATGGCAAAATGATTTTGTTTGAATTCAGGATATCATTACAAGATCCCATGACATCATCATGATATAATATTGAAAAATAATCTTGAAATTTTATATTTTAATAAATTCAAAAAGAACAAATAATTTTTATCAACTGTAATTCATTTAGTCTAATAATAATATACCCTTTTAATAAACATGTGGTTTGAAATAAAAGATGAAACTGATGCATGAAATAATTTTCCAATTAAAAAAATTTCTTCTTGGGAACAATACAATGAAGATTGGTAATATGATCAATAAGTATAAAATATCATAGCATTATGAATTCCAAAGTTTCTCCAAGTAGATTTTTTCAAATGGAAAAGAGAAAGACAGAGATTAATAAAGTCATGAAACTTCTGGTAATTATGAAGACTGTATTAAAAAACAACTGAATGACTGAAACCATAGAAGAATCAACATGTAAATAATCAAAAATGAGTTTTTCTTAATGTACTATATATGTTTTCAAACTACACTTGGGCAATGCTGGGCACACTTTGTTAGTCTGATATTAAAAATATTAATAGTATATTAGTATTATTAATTAGTAATATTAATAGTATATTAAAAATAAAATATAAATGCAACAAACAATGTAAATATATTTATTAGTTATACTTACAAGGAGACCCCGTGAGTTGGGAAACGTGGATGTGAATGAAACATATGTAGTTCATAGAGAGGGCACTACTGAACACACTCGTAAAAATATTAGGTGTAGATGGCCAGTCAAACAAAAGAACATGAACCAAAAAAATATTGTAATCTGTTATAAATTAGTATAATAAGTTAGTCTATCCACTGCGATGTGCAGCTGTGTGGTAAGATATCTGCTTTCGGTGATGGCAGCCCGAGTTCAAGTCGCACTACTGTGCAAAAAAATTTTTTTGTTTCAATTAATTAATAACATTTATTGTTTAATTTTTTACTTAAACAAATGCATTACAATAAAATATAAATTATTCTATTTTAATATCAATGTATATCAATTTTCTACACTATGCACATTTTTGGAGGATAATTATCATAAAAACAAAGAAAGCAGAGACACTTTCGGCAAACAGAACATTGAATAAAAGGTAATTGACCACATTCACATTTAGCTTTTGCCAATTCTATAGAAAAGCAAACTTGATTTATATTTAGGAAAACACTGCATTCATTGGTTAAACCTTATGCAAACCATGCATATTGAAGCATCGGTTGAAAAATTGGTGCTTCCAACTGATGATGAAGCAAAGAATGGATTCGAATAGCATCCTCTCTCGATGATAATTCTCGTTTGTGTGTCAACAAATAAGCGCAGTTCTGAAGTTTTTTAATAAAAATTTTCACTTGACAATAGAAGTATACATCACATGTCTGGACTAACGGAGTACATTTTGGCGGAATAATTTTCACTGTGCATGTTGACTTTCCATCTTCATTGGTGAATATATCATTGTATATGTTAACATTTGTTTGCCCACACCATGAATCCACAATCAGGAGAAAATCATTATTCTGGACATAAGGTAGCATTGTTGATCTCAAAAAAAGGAAGATAACAGTTCACTGGTCAATTTACCGGACTTTGAACACACCACGACAACATTGCCATAATCCTGTGTTAAATTGTTCACCCTCTGTTGCACAACAGGACCAAACTTTCCGGCCGGTTCCTGAAAGCACAAGAAAACACTAGGTAGCAGTTTTCCAGACATTGTCATAGCATATTGGGCTGTATATGTGTGAGATATTTTTGATATATCTTTTCGCTCAACAACAACTGTCTTCTCTCCAATTGTGGTCAGGGTGCAGTCGAATGCAGACTGATATTGGCATCCAGTCTGGTCTGTATTATTTATAAAATCCCGAGAAAATTGCAAAATGTAACAGCATATCATTTTTCAAAATTTTTGGCAGCTTCTACTGTTTCCTCTAGTGATGCAGTATCTTTTCTAGAGACGTATTTTGTAACTTTCCTTTGCCGAATTCGGTGCCTTTGTTTAAATACCTCTACCCAAGTTGATGATGCCTTGAATTGAAACGTTTCACTTTGGAATTAGCTAGCTGCTGTTAATGCCCACTGTTGCAGATCTCTAGTGGTAATTTGCTGTAGTTCTACCCGAGCTTCCATGAAACGATCATATGTCCATCTGTCTATTATTGAAAATTTGTCATATCTGCTTCCTCTGATTAGAATCTGCTCTTCCCAACGCTTAATGTACTCCTTCCTCTTTAGTGAGCGAGTTGTCTTGGATCTTAAGGACTCCAAACTCCATTGTGGATTTGCCCGAGCAAGTGTGACAACTTTCACCTTCATGTCAAATGGCACATAATCAAAGTCTTTCTTTTTCTTTGCTTCAGGTTCATACCATTTGTTGGTATCATGTTCTATAGCACTAACTTCCTTATACAAGTTGTGAATATCTGACTCATTTGGTTCAATGAGATCGTCATCTTGTATTAATTTATACTCATTAAGGATCTCCATGATATTTGTAGCAATTACTTCGCCCACAACTTTTACTTCATCTGATGATGACATATTTTCACTGTCAGATGGAGTGTCCGCTATTTGAACTACTTTCTGCAATAATTCTTCGGCGTATACAAGAATATCTTTTAAAAGTTGTTTTGAAATACTATCCCTTGATTTGTCAACTGCTGTATAAGAAAAATCAGAGAACAAAACTTGCAATGCTGAAGGCACTGGCTGCATTTTTACTGACCAAAGTTACAATCTGCACACCTCAATAGCTAACTAGCAACTGTGCCAGTAACGAAACATGTTTTTATATTTATTGCTTTTCAATGACTAACATCTGGCATTAGTTATTTCAGGGTTTCTCCAAGTCATGGGTGGGGGGAGATGAGTCATCGTAAACAAGGCAATAAAAATGAACAAGTAGCAAGAAAAATAAAAGACATTTTGCTCATAATACTTTTGTTATGAAACTTTACAACTAGAGAAAAGTAATAGAGTGTTATTACATGTGAAATTGATATACGTTGATATTAAAATAGAATAATTTATATTTTATTGTAATGCGTTTGTTTAAATTATTAAAAAATTAAAACAATAAATGTTATTAATTAATCGAAACAAAAAAAATTTTTTTGTGCAGTAGTGCGACTTGAACTCGGGCCACCATCGCCGAAAGCAGATATCTTACCGCACAGTTGCACATCGCAGCGGATAGACTAACTTATACTAATTTATAACAGATTACAATATTTTTTTGGTTCATTTCTTTTGATTGGCTGGCCATCTACACCTAATATTTTATGAGTGTGTTCAGTAGTGCCCTCTCTATGAACTACACACGTTTCATTCACATCCACATTTCCCAACTCGCGGGGTCTCCTTGTTAGAAAAATCTTATCACTGTTACCATAGAGCTATCACTATCAGACATTTTTGACATTTTTTAAAGATATAGTAACAACACAGAAGAAAATTAGTAATCATAGACATCTTGACTGATAATATTTGATGATTTACTGAATCATGACAATGCATCATAATTGTGTGTGCACTATTGTGTTATTTTTCATAACATAAACAGTGATCATAGACCTATTCCAAAAGACTCCCTACTGTGAAAGTGAAGGAGAAGTTTGGATTTGGAATATTTCAATTTGGAATTTTAGACTGGGGATATTCAACCTTGCACAATGATTTACATGAAATATAGAGTACAGTAACCTGCAGATTCTGGAAATCTATCTCATCCCAAATAAGTTTAAAACTTTGAAATTGATATTTTTTATATGGAATAATTGAGTTAAAAATTTAACCATGTTAATATGAAATACTTTGAAATACAATGTGATTTAAAATTTTTATCAAATTGTGAAATTCATACAAAGTAACAGTGGTTAGCAATCTGTGGTATACACATAAAATTTTACATAATAGACTACACATAAAGCAACCAAAGAATTTAGAATTTAACATATAGTAGATCCTTGTTTAATGTCACATTAGTTAATGTTGTTTTGCTATTACATCACCAGCAAAAATTAAATTAATTAATTAAAAAAATTAAACATTTTAATGCAATGAAATGAAATAAAGCCCTGTTGTCTTTTTATAATAGAGAAAAATGAGATGAAAACTGATAATTATAGAAAACAAAATAATTATATTTTATATACTAACTGAAGTATACAATATTTTCTATGAATAATATATTAATTAAACTATACAGCATATTGGACATTCAGCCAGAGTGTTTAGGTAGAAATGTTTTGGCTTTCCAATCAGAGAACCTAGGAAGTAGGAATCCGTCTATTAGAAAATTTATATATTAGATCAATGGGGATTTTAGTTTCACATAATATCATTTCAGTTAAGTTGCTATTTTCAGGAACTTAAACCTGACATTAAGTGAAGCCTAACATATTTGATACTGAATTAGCTACATTATCCTAGAAATCAACAGTATTAATGTGTTTGTAATATGACAGAATTGAGATAAAAGAATCACATCCTCATCATTTGTTGTCCTTATATAAACAATCATCAATTATTGGCAATATTTCTTTCAAATTTTATCTTACATTAAAAACATTTTTGTATCTTTTTCAATATAATTTCTATTTTTAATGAATGCTTTTAAATAGATTTCCACAAGTACTGAAATCAACAAATTGTTTTATAAAAATTCTGTTCATTTATTTATACAGATACCATATTACTGATATAAGTACAGTTGAATATTTATATAGACACTATTTCTTCATTTTTATGCTCATTTTCCCTGATTGTGTGAAGCATGAAAATGAAGAAACTGATCAAGCTAATTGATATAGATCTTTGATTTAGTATTATATTATGAGTAGTAAATTAATTGCAGAGTTACAATGACATACATCTGTTATAACCATATTTGATTGTTTTTTCTAAGGTTAAAAGCTTATATAAAGCTATTTTGTGTTATTCTACATTAAATTTAATCTCAAATTTAAGTAAATATAAGATTTTTCAGTATATGTATATATTTTTAATTCTACTCCAGACATAAAATTACAGAAGTTTTTAAGTCTAACTTATATTTATATCAGGAAAATAACTTTATCTATAATACTATGGAAACATTATAACATGAAATTTGCATTAAGAAGATGAGAGGATGAGTCAGTAATCAATTAAATGGTGCTACATTCATTAAGAAGTCAGTTGAATTTGTGAAGAATGGGAATAATTAATCTAAGAAATTAAATAAAATTTCTTTTTAGAAAATTGTGAATATGTATATACACATCTTTTGGACATTTGTTTGTTAGATTGGTTTTCTACCTATATTAATATGTTTACATAGTCATAAAATTTTATTGCTGTGGACATTTGTTTGTTAGATTGGTTTTCTACCTATATTAATATGTTTACATAGTCATAAATATTCTAGTATTATAAATATTCTAGTATTATTTATTCTCATATCATATTCTAGTATTTTTCTATGGCATGATTATAGCCATTATATTGTTCTTATCAGTTTAAAGAACTAGCTGTTCAATAAAGTACCATTTTATTAAGAACAGAAGGAAATAAAAATATCCAATGTTCTGCTTCTAAAAAGATGACATTAATCTAAAAAAAAGATATGATCATAATTACAAAAATAGATAGCTTTAAAAATTTTTTGTCCAAATTTTTAAATCTAAAATAATCATTTTGGATTTAAAATTGAACAAAAATTTCTTTTGTTTTTGAAATTAGTGAAAAAAACATCATTTAAATAATGTCATTAAATATTTTAGGAAAAACTTTTTAGCCAATCCCAAAACTTTTGGCCAAATATAACTGATCTTTTTTTAAAAAAAAAAAGACAAAATTCAATATTTTTGAAATCAATATGTAAAAAATTTTTAAATGATATATTTAAAAAAAAAATAGGTTTTAACCCATCCCTAAGGTATTTGTCTAATTGACAATTACAAATCATTCCAATTTATAATTTAATCTAATAATGAAAAATAAAAAATAAACAAAAATCTAAGAAATTAATTTTAAATAATTATAATATAAGACTTCTTGCTGTAAATACTACATAAAATAAACTATAAGCCAAATAAGTAAGATAAACAATTTATTCAAAACATTTTCAGTTATCTGCATAGCCTGTTTCAATTGAAGCAGACTACATGGATATAGATATTTAGCTTATAGTTTACTTTTATTTAAAATATTAATTAAATATTTTTGTTGTGATTCAAAAATATCTTTGATTTTACTCAAATGTTAATTTTATTTGACATTGCAATAATTAAAATCAAATTGAACATGTTATATAAATTTTAGTCTTAGCTTCATAAGGGAGTTATGAAGCTAAGACTATAGTTATTTTTAGGAAATAAATATAAGTTACTGCTAAGGAAATAAATATAAGTTACTGCTTATAGTGCTTGAATGTAGTTTTTCTTGTTTAGAAAGCAGAGTTAGAATCAAGTAATGTGAAGCTAAGACTACAGCTATGACTCAGCTCTGAACAAGAAAGTCCTTCGTATTTTTGTTTTTCTATATGTTTCAATTATATCTTTGACCAAAAAAGCAGTCTTTTCTTGCTGTGTTTTCATGACAAGAAAGCCATGTCTTTGCTGTCTGATGCAACTTAGTATCTTAAAATTTGCTGTCTGCAGTTTAATATAATTGATGATCTTTATTAGAGATAACAGAGGATAGAATAGAAATAATTTATGAGAATAGAAAGAATTTACAATAATAGAGCATCTAGTGTTAGAGGTTTGAACCAATCCGAAGTTGCTGGAGAAATTACTGATAACTTTCCAAAATGCTGCATTTTTTCATTTAGTAACTGTTTGGATCCAAGATGTAGCTGTGCAGAAACTCCCTATTTTCTGAAAAGTTATGGATGTCACAGACATTTCTAAAATTTTCAACTCTGTGTTCTTGTCATGGAAAGAAACTGGTGTTGGGAACTCAAGTTTGAGTTCCTTTAGACAGGGGAAGAAACTCAAACTTGAGTTCCCAATACTAGTTTCTTCCATATCAAAATGACACAGTTGGAAATTTTGGAGATGTGAGATCTGATTCTACTCAAATTAAGATGTGAGGTATGATACTGATGGATGAGTGGTAGTGGGATAACGAAACATCTATACTTGAATCTAGTTTCATGCTTTTTATTAATAGGATTAATTTATTCTGAGTAATTACCATGTATACATGTCCAAGATCAAATCTATGGAATGGCTAATGACATCTAAACACATCTATGGAAGAGAGCTAAAACACAGGAAATAAATATTGCACTCCAGATTGCCTTAATTATTGGGTTGCTCGGTAATTGTTAATGTATTGAGATATTTAAAATAAATATTTATTTTGAAAAATCAAGAAAAGAATAATGTTAAATTTATAAATAAAATTCCCCAATTAAGAAATTTATCAATATATACACTTTTTAATTAATTTTTTTTGTATTTTATAATGATATATGTAATGATTATAATTATAATTATGTTTAAATATTAATTTTTAAAATCATTATTATTTATTTAATTATTCATTTAAGTGAATTTTATAATGAAAACTTGTGAATCGGTGTCTTTGATTTTGAAAGGGTACAGAATGGAAATGTAATTTTATGCTTGATAAATAAATATCTTTAATAATTTCACATATTTTTAAAATATTTTTTAATGATATAATAAATTAAAGAAATTACAAGTTTAACTTAAGACAATGAAAAGTTATATTTCTAAATTGGATAACTTAATTTTTTTATTAAAAATTTCATTTTAAAATTTAAATAACAAATGTTTAATTACCTTTGTTGTTGTAAACAGATCAAAACCAGTATCACCCTATGAACAAACAAAAAAAAAAGAAATTGTCCTATATAGAAGGTTATAAAATTTTTTGTCATATATGGATAATGTTAGTCATTGTCTTCAAATATCACAATCTGCTTACCTTATCACCTTTGTCACCTTTGTCTCCCTAGACCAGAAAAAAATTAAATTAAAAGAAACATAATACAATGTGTATGGGTAAAATTATAACCAAAATGAAGTAAAATGAAAGACAAAATAAAAACATGCAAAGTTAAATATAAATAAGAAAGTAGTATATGATTAATTGCAAATTTTTCTTACATAACTTTTTTTTAAAGTTGTATATAACTGTATTAACAAAAAATTGCTATTTTGAATTTTATTTTCCTATTCTTAACTAATGTAAATAATGTAGTAAGACTGTATAGTATGTTATTTTGCTTGAGAATATTTTGAAGTTTTTTTATAGAATTAAAAATATGCTTATTTGGTTAAATTAATTTTAAAAAATTAATAAATATTATATATCAAAAACATATTTTAATACATAAAATTTAATATCAAGTGATTAATGACAATTATTTTAAAAAACTATTATATAATTTTTAACAAAAATATGGCATATTTTATTATTAAGTATACAAACATTATTATTTAATTTTAATGAATTGAAAATTCCTATTTGTATCGATTTTTAATAATGTCAAATGATTTAATAATTTTGTTTAAATTATATTAATTAGTATTGTTTAATCCGATCTAAATATTATAACTTGTTATAGAATAAATGTTTGATTAAATGTATGTGAAACCAAATGAAAAATTTGGAATTATTAAATCATATATAATTCTCATACATAATAAAAAACAAACTGAAATAAATTTTTACAATTTAAATTATTATAAGAATTATTGTCATAGATTTATACTAAATTTAATTATAATATTAACAAAGATTTTTTGAAATATTTACAAACAATAGATCCAATCCAGTCAGGATTATACCATTTTTCTGATCCATACTAAATTATATAAATTTCATCCATGAGACCAATGAAATTTAATCACTAAGCTTTCTATACTATAATATCATGAAATTAAATATTACATAACATAGTTAAAAAATAGAAAATAATTTTGTTTAAAATATTTTAATTATTATATAATATATAATAATAATATATAATAATATTTATATATTTTAGGTGCAGTTGATGAATTATTTCGTTTAGATTTAGATTCCGATGGATATATTACATATACAGAATTAAGACGATCTCTTCATGAAGAAGCTTTATGAAACGTAATAATAAATAAAATTTTTATTTTCTTTTTGTAATTTTTGACTTCTCATTAAGAATAAATGCATTTTATATGTACTATATGTCTATCCATTGGCACAACATATTTTGTAAATTTTTGAATGAAATTCAAGTAATCTATATCAAGAGTAGCCAACTTGTTTGTCATTAAGATCGACTTTATATGTTAACAATGAGTTCGCGATATACACTTGTTTGTAATTAAGATTGACTTTAATATGTTAACAATGAGTTTGCGATCTATTTCGAAATTCTTCGTTTGATGGTGAGAGTAGAGATAGGAGCCAAAACCATATAATCCCAAAACGACATTAGCCCAAAACGAGATATCCGGCAGCGGCGACGGTTTTTTTCCTTTTATTTTACTCATAAATCTCAAACACTACTTCACTTTAACTCTCACAACTGTCATTTCATAGATGTCATATTGAATAATTCACTTCAACTCTCACAACTGTCAATTCATAGGCACCATGTTGGCAATCGTCGGCAATTTTAGAATTTTGTCTAAATGCTCTGTTGCTACCAGCTGTTACTGTTTTGGGCCATACTGAGCAATAAAGCAAAAGTTTGGCTTTAGTTGTCTAGAGAAGGCACTATACAGAAGAGAGTTATTCGATAACTTACGAAGATCGACTACAAATCGTCCCGCGATCGACCTGTTGGCCACCCCTGCTCTATATTATTGGAATTCTCCAGAAGACTAATTAATTGAATTTTGATTGAAGTTGTTAACTGTGAGGCACACAATGTGTCCTTCACTTTTCTCTTGAAAAGTGAAGGATATATTAATAAATTCTGTGCTATGTTTAAATTAATATTTAATATTATTGTTAATATTCAATAATATTGATGATACCTTTCATTTTATTTATGTTAGTGAACAAATGTGCCTCGTCGGGATTATTAGTAGTAGCTAATTGCCTACTTTTTAAATATAGTAAGCCCCTGCTTTTCAGAAATCTATACTATTTCAGAGCAAGTGTTAACATCAGTCTTGATAGGAGATATGTGAATAAACATATTTATATCTTATCAGATAGTCAAGCTGTATTAAAAGCACTTTATAGCTCCCACTTTATTTCAAAGCTTGTGCGGGAATATCATCATCTCATTGTGAAACTGGCTATAAGAAACAGGATTCAACTTATTTGGGTGCCAGGGCATAAGGAGATTGAGGGCAATTAGGTTGCAGATAGGTTTGTGATCGAGAAAGGGGTTTCTCGTCTCTTTATTGGACCTGAGCCTGCTCTGGGCATCAAATCTGATGCATTTGGGCAAGTTGTCAGGAACTGGTTGGCAGCTCAGTACCTCTCCGATTGGAGCTCTATTCCTGGACTAAAGCAAGCAAAGGCTCTTAATTTAGATCCTTCCTTACAGAAAAGTAAAGAATTGCTTACATTATATAAAAGTCAAGCTAGGATTGTTATAGGGCTTTGTATGCATTCCCATATTATTTATTCTATCGGGACCAAACTTTGCAAAGTGATTTCGTTAAGGGCAAAATTTGAAACTCTGAGTAAAACTCATGCCTATGATTGAGGCATTTTGAGATCCTGACAGAAAATATATGTTTAGTCGTCCTTCAAACTTTCGTTAGAATTTAAATTAGGGCCTAACTAGGAATGTTTTAATATTGGAATATTAGTAAGGTTTGGAATAGTAATTCTGAGTTGAGTCATATGATGCCGAAGATAAAGTCACCAGATATGTAAGATCATCGTCGAGATAAAAATTCTTGAATTGATCACAGAATTCCAAAGATGATTACTTTTTTTTCTTCTCTAACGTTTTCTGAAGGATCGTCATTAAGATTTTGTCTCCGAACACGAAATGCAAAGACATAAAGATTGCTAAGGGTGAAATTGATGCTACATCAAGTTGTTAAATTTCATAAAAAATAATCATTAAATAGTTCAAATATGTGTATAACGAGCGTACCCAAGTAATGGTTAATGGGAGGATGTTAATGACAAATTTGCCGACCGAACATTTAACTAAACAAAATTTACTAATAAGATATTGGTTTTCAATTGAATATACAAAAATTTATTATAAGATAACGACAATCGTTTCTTTTATACAAAAATATAATGTTTTTTCGAACCTTATTTTTCATTGAGTAGTCAAAAAAAATTTCAGAAAGACTTCTCATACAATTCATGATTTAATTAATTAAAGATTTAAAAATAAAATAGAAAACAGGCATAGTGACAGCCGGTAAGCCCTCTCACCACGTCAAGGTGGGTGCCCTCGAGAGGCACCTAGTTTACGTGCTGTGGTTTCCTTACTCCACAGCACGTAAACTATATTTCAATCAAAGCTTTTTTAATATAGTAACACACTTTTGCTGACATTATGACGTGTGGAGTAAGGAAAGTATGCGCAGCTTCCTGAAATTAGTAATCTGACACAAATTCTTGGTTATTGAAAAACAATCCTTGTCCGCCATATCATATAATTTAAGGAAGGCTGGTGTAGGCCATATGATGCGTACGATGATATCCTTAGGGTTTTTCAGTCGGGGATCCCCATCTTGGCATTGGGAGATTTATAATCTAAATTAAGGATTTCGTGTTTATAACATGTATACCATATCATAAAATATGAAATTTGAGAACTTCTTTTAGATGTTTTCGGTTATTTATACAACAATGGGCAACACAGTGAAATATTTTTAATAAAGAATCATCGTAGAAAATGTTTATTAATGTTTAATTTCAGTGTAATAAAAATTATTTTTTGTAGGTTTTTGTAGCATTTCATCGTAGAAAATGTTTATTAATGTTTAATTTCAGTGTAATAAAAATTATTTTTTGTAGGATTTTGTAGCATTATAAATCATTTCACTTGGGGAAATTTTTTCAAAGATTGTGGCCAGGCATTTATTTTTCACTATGCTGATACAGTTTTTAATATGAGTTAGCAGTCAGCCAGATGAAAATTCTTGTCTTTCATCCTGGAACCGAATTCAATTCCTATGTCTAACACCAGCAAATTTTTTCAGGAGTCTGAATCCCGCTCTTCGAACCCCATCCTTATCCTCCATCAGGGTGTGGGCAATTGGAATGTCCCGTCGCAGAGTACCTGTTTAATGGAAAGCGACATAAAAAATACATGAGTTATTTATTTTATTTAAATGAATATTTAAATGAACTTTTCAACTTCTGTGTATTACTACTACAATTTTAATAGGTATAAAATATACTATAAGGAACCTGTTTCATTACTATGATTTATGTACTATTTACAATAGCCGATTCATAGAAATCTCTTCTAAACGTTCATGAATCGATCCCGAGGACATTTTGTCGATCCTATTCAAAGATGATAGAATTTTTTTTTTTTTCATAATCTAGAATAAATTAATTATACATTTAATAATTACCCCATAAATGTGTATATAACTTTTTTAGCTCCATACAATTTTTGTAGATTTTCAATTGAATATTTACACTAATGTTTCGTAATCATTTCATTCCCATGTAATAATTCAATACGCGTTCTAATTTCAGAGCGTGCTAAATTTTTAACCTGTACGTAAATTGTAGCAGAACTGGTGTTTGGAAGTAGTTTGGCTTTCCACTCTATAGGATTCAGATTAGATTTTCGAGTCCCGTCACTTGGAAATATTCATGGGATCGAGCTGGCCGATTCCTCCGCAGGGGTGAGCAGCTTGTGAAAGAGTTTATTTCGCCCCGCCAGTTAGTACTCTGAATGAAAAATTGGTGACATCTGTTAACAAAAACTGCCGATCAACGTAGATAAATGTGTTATCCAATCTCAGGATTCTATCCCTTAAAACATTTTTCATAGAAGAATCCGGGTTCAATTCGTCACCCTCTCTTCAGTTAATTTCATCCAATCAAGGATAAGAAAATTCGTGGATGAGCTTAAACCACCACTATCATACCGATTCCACTATGACAAAAATACCTTTTTTATAAAACTTATTTTCATTTATAAAGATAAGTGAAAATAATATTAATAAAAAATTACACAATATATACTTATTGCAATTCTTTATGTAAGTAAAAAGCAATGTCTGTCCAATATCCATCTTTTTTTAAACGCCATACTCCATTCTAGTAGAATACTATGTGGCGGGGCGAAATAAACCCTTCCACAGGCTGTCCACCCCTGCGGAGGAGTCAGCCTAATTGTGGAGGCGGGGGTCGACGGGCTGGACCCGGACCCCATGATAAATATTTTTAAAAGGCCCTCTAGAGTGGAAAGCAGAAACGCTTCCATGAGGCCAATCCGGCCGAACGTAAATAAGTATTTAAATACTTCAAAGATTTGTTCGTTTCGGGACTTCGTAGAGACGAAACGACGACATCACAATAGCATCAATGGCTGCGTTCAGCAGACTCAATTGTTGTGGAACAGTTGAGAGATTTTCTGCTGAACGCGTCTTCAAGGTAGCGGACTATCGGAACTTATTGAGTGAGTGACGTCCACGTTTGGTAGCGGATTTCATTTACGCTACTATCCAACATGTTGAATAATTTCAAGATGACTGCGCCGATGGATGTTATTAATTCAAAGGATCAAATGAATATATATAAATTATACGTATTTAATGGAGTTTAGAACGGACTTCATTTTTCTTTCAATAATCGCGTCCTCCGTAACTACTTGCCGTTCAGCAGATACACCAACCGCTACCGCTACAACTCATCCGCTCACTTAGAACCGTTGAGTCTGCTGAACGTAACCATTGATTCCATAACGACAACGGATGACGTATCACAACTTATATATCACGTGGCAATGACTGATGCCGTAGTAACGTCATCGTGACATAATTGCCTATTAAATCCGCAAATTTGCATGGATAAAGCCAATGGGGTTTCTCTCTATAATAACTGAATTAGATAATAAAATATAATATATTTTATTATCTAATTCAGTGCTTCTCAAAGTGTGAGTCGCGACTCCATATAGGGTCGCGTAACAAAATTTAGGGGTCGCAGAAATTTTAGTAAATGTTTTAATTCGTGTTCCTGGTTTATAGACCGATAAAGCCAATGGGGTTTCTCTCTATAATAACTGAATTAGATAATAAAATATAATATAGCTCTATAACAGTGCTTCTCAAAGTGTGAGTCGCGACTCCATATAGGGTCGCGTAACAAAATTTAGGGGTCGCAGAAATTTTAGTAAATGTTTTAATTCGTGTTCCTAGTTTATAGACCTGTATATCCAGGATCGCGAAAATATTTTCTCGGGTAAAAGAGGTCGCTAAATGGGAAAGTTTCAGAAGCGCTGCATAATAACTGAATTAGATGATAAAACATTTCTACATGGTTTATCATCAAATTATTCTCCACAATCAATAAATTCACGAGGTCCATTCCTGGCGTATTGAACAAATTCTTCAACTTTCCAGTTGACTTCCTTATGGGTATTCCCACCAGGTCAGCCTACGGTGGTACTTAAGTGACCGCTACCAAAAGTATCCCGCGAGATTCGATGGCTTAATTCACACTATCCTATTTAAACTAATTTAAGATAGATGGATTGGTCGCGTGGAAATGCTTTAGCATTCCATTCTGTAGGATCCGGATTCGAGTATCGAGTCCTATCCTGGAAAGTGTTTATCACGGGGGTTCGGGCGTGTCCCATCCCTCTCATCCTCCACCATCCGGCTGATCTTGGGTTAAGCAATCTGTGAAGGATTTGTTTCTCCCCACCACTTAGTACTCTAAGCGAAAAATGGCATAAAAAGGGAAATTTTATTACTAATTAGGGTACTAGCATCACGACGACACATTCTTACATCTCATATACTGAAATTCCCGAACAACGCCAGATATCTGCTAGTCAATCGATATTTTTGTATAATTTTTCGTGACAAAAATTAAGTCGGTGCAGGTGCCTACCAATGGGAGAACGTTCTCGGACGACCCCGAGTGCAAAGTCGAAGCCCATGCAACCAATCCTATCGTATATCTCCACAAGCTTCGGCTTTTTAGCGAAATTTTTGGGAAAGGATTCGATCCCTGGTTGCCCAGATTTCAATTCGGTATTCTGATTATCACATTTTCAGAGAGGATTCGCTATGGATCCGAAATTCCCCACTCCAATATCCGAAAAGAGGCGTAAAACGGAGAATATTCAGAATTGCTTTTATAAATGATGTAATGTCGTCGCTTTTCTCATTGTCTTTATCTGCCATGTTTTCTCAATACTTTTATTAGTAATGATTGTGCTCGAGATTTACGAGAATATTTCATTCGATTCTCGAGAAAAATTCTTATAAATCTGGAGAATTAAAACAAAACCTGTGAATTCATATCCTAAAAATTTCATAGCGATACATTAATTATTTTGACACTATGAGTTGTTCGAGTCAGTAAACTAATCGAATTAATAATTTATTCGCGTCACATCTATTCTTTATATTTCAAAAAGGAAATTATCTGAATTTAATCACAAAATAATACTTAAAATAAGAAAAAAAAAACCTAAAATAATACATAGATCGATAAATTGTACAAAAGTCATTTATTTTAATTTGCAATTTTAAAGATTTCTATTATTGTAAACCTGTCATGTTATACCGTAGGCAGATTTTTTTGGTCAACAGATGACGCCACTTTCCATTCTGGGAGATATTGGGCGAAACAAGTCCTTCCACAGGCTGCCCACCCCTAAGAGGGGTCAGCCAGATTGTGGAGGACGGGGATCGACGGGTCGAGCCCCATGATAAATAATTTTAAGGGGTGGGACCCAATCCGGGTCATCCAGATTAGAAAACCGAAGCGTTTCCACGCGACCAATCCGGCCGACCCATAGGCAGATTTGTGACGACGTTTACGTAAGACAAAACAAATATCTGGTTTTTACTCATTCAGCGGTTCA
This sequence comes from Olivierus martensii, assembly GCA_000484575.1. NCBI lineage: Eukaryota > Metazoa > Arthropoda > Arachnida > Scorpiones > Buthidae > Olivierus > Olivierus martensii. Next base: position 1,971 of record AYEL01089228.1, on the reverse strand, counting down.
TCAGAGTAACAATTACGTCTATGGTAAATAGGAATTAGTGTAGTGTGATCTGATATAGTGTTTCAGAGGATATGAGTGAATAGCTAGCCCTCAATCATTCCCAAAACTCCCATCTTCACTCAATGGTGACGACTATAGCTTTCTTAGAAAACCAAAAATTACGTAACCAAAATAAACTCAGATTACGAACACCGTTACATTAAAAAATTACTTATTACCTGATTTTATTCACGAATAAAGAAAATACAATCTAAGTTATTATATAGAAATAAACTATATATTAAAATGCTATTTTTAATTGATTAACGAAAATGTCAATGATTATTATTCATATAAATCAGATAAGGCCAACCGCCGGCACGCGTTTTTTTTTTTACAAAAAATTAGCCAATTTTGTAAAACATTTTTTGGAGTTCCAACAATGGCAAATGTTTTTTAAGAGTACCAAAGCAGGCACTCTTAAAAACATCCGACACCCGATGCAGACTAATCACTATCTCGTACATTTCAACATTTTTTGCTGCAATCATCGTCGTCAATCCAATAATTTATTTTGTTAATATTGAAATAAAATATTGTATGGTATTAATTTAATAAATTTACCATTGTTTCTCTAAAAACATATTTTGTTCGATAAAATAATCAGTTAACAAATTATCAGATAGGAAACCAATTAACTTAAATAGAATTTTATAAAATTTATTATTCAATTTACATTTTCAATCATATATCTAAGCCACGATTTTTTTGAAATTGTTCTATTTGAAAATATTTCACGTCTTGAGAAAATAATTTAAAAGTAAAATGTCAACTCTGCAACATAATTTCACCATGAAAAAATCCAAAAATCATAAATTCATGCATAAAAGAATTTATTGATTTCATAGAAAAGTAAAAAAACCTTAGATAAAAATGAAGTATAGTGGCTTGATAATACAAGCTCTCTCTCCCATTTATAATTCTGATTTATGAACATAAGTGAAATTTTATATAAATTATTATATAATTTTTATTATAAAATTATAGCTGCATATATAGCCTACACAAAAGGGCAAGATATGTATAATAATTATAGTACAATGCATTTGCATATTAAATATCGCAGTACAATAGCATTATTTATGATAATGTTATTTGTAAAAATTAGAATTCTGGTAAATAAAAATCTTTCTCAAATCATGTCTCATTGACAATTTTTTCATCTTGGTAATTGAGAAATAGCTCCAAAATTTTCATCATTGGATCTTGGGTTTGAACCAAACCCTGTTGTAAGTCAAGGATTACTTATACATGAATTGCCATTTTGAAAATGAAAAAATTAAATTTTAACAAAACAGACAAAAAGTTTAATATATAAATATATTTTTTTTATTACAATATACCCTATTATAATAAAGAAAAAACAACAAATTGTATTTTGAACTGAAATGGTTAAAACCATTTAATTTTCTTTATATTTTAAATATATACTATAGAAGTCTTAGTAGTATCAGTTTTTTCAAAGTTTTCAATGTTAAAGTCAATAATAGCCAGAAGGCTGAAATATATTATTTTGAAATTAAAATTATAAATTAAATGAAAATTAAATGATTTTTTTTTCAAGAAAATAATTTTGTTTACTTCATTTATTGATTAATGGAACCAGATTTAGAAAGAACAATTCTTGATATACATCATAACTCAAAAAAATTGTTGAATTTATTGAAATGATCAATCAATGAACATATTTTTGTAATTGTGAAAAATTGAAATTTTCCAGATTAACACACATACAGAATTAATTTAAGTATAGCAATAACAATAATACACAATTAATTTAAGTATAGCAAATATTTAAATAATGAAAATCTCAAAAGTTAATTAATTAAAAAAGCACTTTATATATATTTTATATTATTTTTAATTTAATAAAAATAAATTATTTGCAAGACTTGTTATTTTTTTATATTAAGATAATACAATTAATAACAA
>AYEL01089227.1:0-16317 GCA_000484575.1 Olivierus martensii | reverse complement strand
ATTATTTTTAATTTAATAAAAATAAATTATTTGCAAGACTTATTATTTTTTATATTAAGATAATACAATTAATAACAAAATAAATCTAATGCTTTTAATTCAATAAAAGATTTGTTTAAACTGAAAAATAATATAAATTAATGATCTTTTAAAAATTATCAAAATGAAAGAAAAATTCTGCTACATTAAATATTATACAAATAAATCCAAAAAGCTACTGAAACAATGCATTATATAGTTTAGCAATTACTGTGTTCCGAAAATTGATGTAGCTAGAAATACAAGATTAAAGTTTCTAAATCCCATATCACCTTAGGGATAATTAAAACAAACTTGTTTCCTAAAGATTGAGATCATGTAATTGATAATTGAAATTACAAAGAATACACATGCTAATGGTGTTAAAATGATGTAAAGTTACACTTATGCAAAGTCTTTTCTGAAAAATACAAAATTTTAAATTTTGTTTCAAAGAATTACTATTAATTTATTAATTTTATATAATTATTGAGATTTTGCAATTTATTTTATTACAGAGAATTATTGGTGCAACTGCAATTGATATCATGATTAAAAGAGATGTGCTTATTTGAAATAAAAGAAAATGGATAATTTATTAATAAAAAAAATATTTTTTTGTAAGTTAGTATTTTAATTTTGTAGTGATTCAGATTAATTTTATTAGAATAAAAATGGTAAACATGCTGTATTGACATTATAAACTTTTATTAAAATAAAAGTTTATAATGTCAATACAGCATGTTTTCTATTTTTATATTGATTTCTGTAATGTTTATTTGTTAGAAAATTATTAATAATTAAATTATAAGTAAAATTATCTTTGGATCATTCAGAATAATAAGATAACAGAATCTAACAATATACAGAAAAATACTGTTTTTCATAATTATCGATCTAGTACTAGATTTGTTTTACAAATGTACAATGGCATAATGTTTACAATGAATTATATTCAATGACAGAAAATGATTTAATTTGGAAATAATATGGAATTTATATACAGTACAGTGTTTCATTTAAACACACTAATCGTTTTACTTATATAAAATTACATATTCTAAGAAATAACTCTAGCTATCCATTGTTTCAACATAACATTTGTATAGTCATACCTCGACTTAAGTCGTTTTCGACTTTAATTCAATTTTTTGCTAATAGAAAAAAATAAAGTCTACTAACTTTTTCGCTATATAACTAGACGCTGCGTTTTTACGCCGAAGTTCATTCTTGTTCAACTTTCTACGCTGTACGAAGAGTCATACTCTTGTAGCGAGAACAATCTTCGTCCAATAGGGGTATGAGCTAATTATTGAAACTTATAGAATTATTTAGAAGCTTAAAAATGTTATTAGCGACTTTACTGGGTTATTTATAGGGAGTCTAGATTTTTTTTAAAGAGTTTATTCGACTTAAATCGAGAATCTTGGAACGAATTACGACGTAAGGTGTGATATGAATGAATATACCCACTATAGCCAAATTGCGATTCTTTAGTATTTTCAATGTGGCTCCATACATGAAAGTCAATAATTAATATGGATTCAAATAACTACTTAATTTAAAAAAAATAATATATTTGTAATTTGTTTATTTATTGTAAAATGTAATATGCATCTATACGAAATAAAGGCATGTGAAATATATAATAAACAATTTTGAAGCCGTTGTTAAGATTATTCGAAAAAATTGATGCAATTCTCATTGACCCAGAACAAACTAATTGCAGCTTTCAAGTATTTGAGATTATCCTATATGGCTCGTAGTAAATTTTGAAGCCGTTGTTAAGATTATTCGAAAAAATTGATGCAATTCTCATTGACCCAGATATTTGAGATTATCCTATATGGCTCGTAGTGACATCAAGCTTGGCCACCCATTATATAATGTACTAACACTTTATATAGCAATATATATACTTATATTCCTTCTCTTCTGTACATATGGGAATTATGATCACAGTTTTATCTGTTAATTGATGCCAAAAAAATTATTCGAAACAAAACAATGAGAGCAATCCAGATCCCGTTACTGCTATAAGATCTGCATATTCTTAATTAAGAAAAATATTTTTGCTTCAAAAATTTAGAATCAAACGTTTATTTTTTTACGTAACAGAGATATTAATATTGTTAATGATTTTTTTACATTCAAATTTTGTTAATCAGCAGAAAATAATATGTTTAAATAAAAGTTTCTCGATCTCAACTTAGTTCCTCCAGGTATTCATCCAGTTTTTACTCCGAGCGCAGTTCTGTAAACAGGACATGTTATTAACTATATTATTAATTTGAATATTCTAACTTTAAGCTACTTTCACGAAGTAAACGTATCATTTGATCGAGATAATCCTATTTTTACGATAATGAATTACTAGCACGAATTATTACGATGACGTGTCTTTTTTTCATTTTATTAGTTTTACATCTGCTATTGATCAGTTATAAAATAAAATTGTGAAAATTGCCAGGAAATTTGTATTATACCGTGTAGTCTGAAAATGCAATTAACAAACTGACAGATATTAATAATATCAACTTTTATTAAATTCCAAAATTAATGTTCTATAAAGTTTAAATTATTTCACTTATCGCACTTCTACTTGTTAAAATAAAATTATGATAATTATAATATCATCATAGCATTTTAATTTATTAATTTAATTAACAGAAATATTTAGTTTATTAAACTAAAATTTTAACTTGGATAATATATTTTTTGCGAATATTTTTCACAAAAGATGATAATGAATCGCCGTATACTTCTTTAACCTGAGAGCATTTAAAACTATTTTTATACAGTGTGTATATACATATATATTGTATATATTTTGAATAAATAGCACTGATACCATTTTATAACCCATTAAAACTCTCCACATGACTTCATAGTGGACATTTTAACAAAACTAAACAATTTTATTGATATTCATTCAATATATTTTCCAACATTTTGTATATCTTCACTTACTTCAGGCTCATAAAATATTTATATAATAAGTGAAGTTACACAGAAATATTTATGGAATAAATATTTGTACTAACCTTGTATAAATCATTTATAAGAAAAACTTTAATATTAGTTTTTCCGATTTTTATTTTATATTGTTATAATTTGTTTCTTGAAAAATTTTTATTATTATTATTTTTGAGAGGCACTTAAACCTCATTGTGTACAAAGTCATGAGTAAACCAACTGCTTTACTTTTTATAAATGTCTCCATTATACGTCGAAACGTTGAGCAGATTCAGAACCTAGATATTACTATCGATAAGATGGAAACATATCACATAGCCATCCAAAAATCTTTTTTCATTTGAAAGCTATATAAATAGAATTTTTATCAGTTATTGCAGGTTCATTTATTTTTTGGGCCAGATAAATATATACAGGTATAGAAATCCAAAAATTTGTTATATTTTTTTATTGGAAAGAAAACACTTTATATTAGTAAATTTACTATTAAAAAATTACTTGAATTATTTACTGAAATATTATTATATGCTACTAATGTTTCTAATTTTCTAAAGCAGGTTTGCATTAAGCAAATATTTATGCTTAATTTTTTTCATTTGCAAGCTATATAAATAGAATTTTTATCAGTTGCTGCAGGTTTATTTATTTTTTGGTCCAAATAAATATACAGTATATAAAACTCCAAAGATTTGTTATATTATTTATTGGAAAGAAAACACTGTTAGGAAATTTCCTGTAAAAAATTATTTGAATTATATTAAAATATCCAAAGATAATATAAACTCCAAAGATCCAAATATAACAAACTCCAAAGATCCAAATATAACATAAACTTCAAAGATCCAAAGATAATATAAAACTCCAAAGATCCAAAGGTAATATAAATTCAAAAGATCCAAATATAACAAACTCCAAAGATCCAAAGGTAATATAAATTCAAAAGATCCAAAGTTAACATAAACTCCAAAGATCCAAAGATAATATAAACTCCAAAGTTCTGTTATTTATCGGAAAGAGAACATTTTATATTAGTAAATTTACCATTAAAATATTATTATAAACTACTATTGTTTCTAATTTTCTAAAGGAGTTTTACATTAAGCAGTTATTAAAACAAGTAACGTTTAATATATGAAGTGGCAATTATAAAGTAACATTAAGCAGCATAATTATCTGTGTAAATTATATAACCAATACAACTAAAGTCGATTTAGATTGAATAAATTAATTTATTTTTTATTTTGCATTACCGAATTGAGGAGATCCAAAAATACTTTTTAATCATCGATGCTATTGAAAAATAAATTATTTATCAACAAAATTTCCTTTTAAGTTTAACATTATCTTAGGAAAAAAAAAAAACAAATAAAATTTAATTAATTTCATTATCGCATTAATTAGCAAATTATTTTTAAGGTAATTTATAGAAAAATTTTTTTCTATTTGTAGATAATGCATTTTCTGTGCATTAAGTGATTAAAAATCATTCTGTTTACTTAATGAATAATTTTTGTTTCCTCAATAATAGGTTTTAAATGAAATAATAAGTTCCTGTTTAATTTAAATAGTGAGACAGATTTCAAATGAAATTAAAACTTCCAAGATTATCACGATAAAAATATTAATTAAAATACAGTTAGAAAAAATATGTTAACTATAAAATTAAATCAATAGCATATTACTTAGTAGTGAAGTTGCATTTGAGCCTTTAGGCATTTATAATAAATAATCTATGGCTATTATAAAATGAGGGATGCTACTAAATATGTAAAAATACACATATTTTTCTTCAATAATTATTAACCATTAGTTGTGGCATTTTGAATAATGTTTATTCCTTTTGTCTTCCAGGCATTCACTCCTAAACAATGTAGCTGCCAGGGAGTAAATTTTGTTTTTTCTATGAAAAACATCACCATATTGTTCGCATTCATTAACTTGATGTATTTATATAAGAATTAACGATGATTTACAAATTTTTTAAGTCATTCTTGTCTTTATAAAAAAGAAAAGAAAATAGAATTTTCCATCAAAATTGCACTCCAGCTGAGAACAATTTAGCATTCTCACCGGGAGAGTACGTAATAGTTTAAGTTAACGTGTAGTTCGAGATTCTATCGATGTGTTTTTATGAAACACAACTTCACAAATGCGTGAATAATAATTTAAATATTAAAAAAAAATAATAATAATAATTAAATTATAAGTAAATCGTTCGCATAATTATTTAGAACTCGATACTTTTTAATTTCGCTACAAAAGTTTTATTTTTATAGCAGCTGTAAATATAAAATATGATCGCTTATATGGTTTGAGTGTAGTTTCTTAGAAAAAAAGCACTAATTCTATAGTGTAGTTTGGCAAATATCCAGTACCATCAAGCACAAATTACTGTATAAAAACGTTTCCGAAAGAAAAGAGAAAATGCATCACGAAATGATGGTTTTAGTAACTCATAGTACACAAAGGAGATTCTTGAATTCGTCTGTTGCGTGTTGTTCAACCGGTGAGACATAAACACAAGGGATCTAACACTCCAATGCCCGGTTGCTAATTTACTCTATCCCTATCATTAATTGGAAACGTTTATTTAACTCGACAACCCGGAGGGATTTTCTCTTAACGACCACACACGATGATATGTCCGCTTTATAGTTCCACAAATATAATAACCAAAAACATTTTTAATCAATTGTTTTCCGAAAGCATTCGAAGAAAATACTTCATACGTTTTCTTACTTTAACATTACACACACGTCATAACACATAAAAAAAAAATTGGAAATAATATATGCAACCATACTTGACACACACGCTTTTTGATCTCCGATCGTAAAATTAATGACGCGGTTTGACTTACGAGATTGTTCAGACATCGAACGCTTATCAAATGTTCAAACGGGATTTTGTCATCATTATCTAATTAAAATAAGATTTAGTCGAGTCTATAATTAGCAAACTAATCTCCGGTGTAGAATTGCATTTCTAAACTGATAATTGAGTTTGCCAATATTAATTTAAATTAAGTACCGTACGCAAGTTTTCGATTTTTATTGTTTATCCTAGAAAGTTTCCTTTCTATCCTCATCGATTCGCTTCTGAAACCAAAATTATATAAGAAATTATAAAATTTGGAATTTTTAAGTTCTCCATTCTTTTTTTAATGATTAATTACAGTAATGTCTAAATCCATTATGAGTAGAATCTCACAAATATGATTTCTCGAAACTTTTACTTCTTTTTTTTTATGTATATAATTTTTTTTTTACGAAAAAAGTAAAGACTTAATTCGCATTTCGTACACCAGAAAGCGCTACCGCTTCAAACCCCACACAGTACTGTATTCACATCTTTAATTTCGTATTGGAGACAGAAAAGCAGTCACGATTCCAATTTTGTTCGTAATTACAAGTAAGCTTCAAACGAGAGAAGTAATAATACGTTACTGGAAATTAACTTTTGACGTGTAGTAGAAAATGAAACTGTACGCTAAATGTCAAAACGATTTGAGAAATATATTACTCCAGATTTATCATCATATATATATACATTTTTTTTTTCTTTTCAATTTTTCGTAATGAATAATTTCTGAATTTTTACATTTACAAACTTCTTTTTTTTTTCTTTTTTTTTAAAAATCAACAAAACAGAAATATTGACATAATTAAATCTTATTGTATTTTTTTTCCTGTGTGAGAATTGTTTATTTTTCTTTTTCACAGCCCGTTTAATTGTCTATATATAGTAATTAAGTGTTTATGTGTGTTTGTCTGTCTGTTTATTACATGTTTGTTTTTCTTAATATAACTGGTGTTTCCATGTCAGATCGTTGATTATATGTTATATCTATAAGAGAAATTATTGAGTGTTGTCACTAGCACACACACACAAAAAACAAGTTCTATATTTGCATACAGAACTGTGCATTAAATCAGAGTAATAACTAAATTAATTCTGTTAAAAATGTAATTAAATTCTTTCTAGATGTTACAAGTAATTCAAATAAGAATTGTTAGCTAGTTGACACTAGTCAATGCATCTGTTAAAAGTACCTTATCTGTTATAGGTTAAACAAACAACTGCTGTTGTTAGAAGAAACACGAAGTTTAACTAAAAATTCTTACCTTATTTGTTTATCCACCAATTTTAACAGTGTGATAAGTTATTTATCGATTAGGAAAATTTTCTCTAGTTAGTAAAATTTTAATATCCAGTCTTACACGTCGAACGATATATTCATTTTATTATTTTTACTTGGCTAGGCAGCGGAGCATTGAAACAGAACGGAAATTTTATAATTAATTCTCTTTTATAAATCGACTGTTTACGGTTATATATATATATATATCTGAATACATTCAATAAATAAATACAGTACATTAAAAAAAAAGTCGCTTAATATGTTTAGAAAGTTGAAATTTCTCGTTTGCTAACTCGGATCGGTGTGAAATTGCAGGATAAACTAGCTCTAAACATCCTATGTTCTGATGATTAAACTCGCTTTCAATTTATTCTTATCGTATATACGTGGAAAAAAAAAAGTTTGGCGCCGAGAAAAACTTTTTAAAAGATTATTTTCTCACACCATTAACTTAATGTCGGAAATTTATTCCGCAAAATGCGAAAATTTTAAGAGTAACTCGACATCGTAAAAACTTTTTAGTTAATATTTGTATAAAGTTCGGATTTAGGAATTAACTTTGAATTTTTTAACCGTATTATGTAAAGTCGCCTTATTGATAATTTTGAAAAGTTTTTCGATAAGAGATGCAAAAATAAAAAAAAAAAAAACAGTTCTGGGGAGAGAGATAGAGAGTTCGATTATTGTTTTAATATCGTATGGAAGCAATTCATCTAATCGATCAGTAGGAAGACGACGACGACGACAATCGTTGACAGACTTAGTTCGACAAGATAGAGATGAAGAAAACTAAACAAGATTACCTGAAACATTTCGATCGTACTCCTTAACAAAAGAGAAATCGAATGAGAGTTGATGATTGCCAATTCTTGGTGATTTAAACAACTCTCTCATCGTTACGACTAACAAATTGGCTAAAACAGTTTACGCAAAATACCAAAAAACAAGAGACACGTTTTAAATAATAAAAAAAAAGTTTCTTTTCTTCGAAAATTCAACATCCGTAGTAGTATTTATGGATGCAAACGTGGGTTATAAATTAACGTAAAGTCACATGCAGGGCATACTAATGATGCAAAACATCCGAGTTAACAGCAATGCATCATTCGAAATGGGAAGGATGTAGACATTCGTCCCAAGAACTGTTGTTAGAAAAGATGTAGGCAGAACACGACTACATTTTCTGTATCAATCGAAAACACTGACGTAATGGCATCATTACGACTTATGATATATTTTGATGGATTAGATTGATCAAAATTACAGTAATAAATTAGAAATCGCGTTTAATATATCTAAGTACAAAATTAATTTATAAAATATATATATATATAGTAATTTCATATTATGCAAATGAAATACTGGGTTTATCACAAGAAACAAATGGTTTTACTGATATCATTTCTTTCAGATTAATTATTATACAGCATACAAATCGTTATAAATAACTTTTCCTTATGGCTATAAAAAATCGTTTCCTGAAAGACAAAGGATTTTTTGTAGATTTATAAAACATTTCAGAGTCACGAAGATGCTTTAAAAATCGTTATTCAGCCTAGAATTTGAAATTAAAGAGTTTTTGAGTGTACCAGTAACACCTGTAGATGAATGGTAGCAATGATACTTTCATAGATTTATCGTTTCTCAGAATCGGTGATGTAAAACTAGCGAATCATGTTTACTAAGAGGCTGAATGAGCAAGTGCTTTCTTATATCCAATAAGAGATTTTTCTTTTATCATTTTAGTATGGCACGAACTCATATGTATTGGAAGGAAGCCAAAATTATTGATCTGAAAGTACAGCAACACCTGTCAATAAGAGAGAACAAAGAGGAACAGCGCGTCATTCAGTCAAGGAACTTGTTTCTACTATTTTCTATGAAGAAAGAGGAAAAAAAAAATTTTTCCTCTTTTAACAAATCAATCATCTCTCTCTCTCACTCACTCACACACATAGAAATGTGTAGTTCTCGACGCCATTCTTCTCTCATTTCTTTCGTGACGTTTAAAAAATTGCTCAGAGGACAGAAATGATTTTAAAACGTCTAGAATGGATTTATACCAGGGAGTCATTCGTTTATTTCATGAAAATGTTTTCGAATCTTTTCTTTTTTATAAAAAAAACTGCAAATTGAAAAAAAAAAGATACACTCCCATATTTTAATAAATTATATTCGAATATATTTTTTAAGAATATCAATCACAAAATTGAACTTACGGGATATTTTTGCATTTTAAAAAGCAATTTTTTTTTTTTTTTAATTTAATCAGTTGATAAATCGTTCAAAACTTCGATAGTATTGTTATTTGAAATTTTGATTATGAATTATTTTAAAATATTCATTACCTTTCCTCTCTCTCTCTTTTACAAAATTGAATTTCTAAATAAGGTACCTATACTTTATACGTATATTCTAAAACTAAGTAATCACAAGAATATATATATATTTCCTGTCATCGATTTAGTGCTGCGAATTGAATATTAAAATGCGATGTATATAAATAATTCAAAAGTTATATATAAGAATTTCAAGAACTTTATGATTAACTGAAAAAAATGATGATTTAAAATTTAATCGAAATGATGTAAATCAATTCAGAACAATAATAATAATAACAATATATATATATAAACTATATCAATGTCGACTTTAATTGAAAATGACTTTTAATGGAATAAATCGATTAATAAAAATTTAAAACGGAGAAATTTCAAACTTAATTATCATCAATTTCAATTAAATTAAACAATTTTAATTAAAATTTTAAATTGATTATATTTAATTTCGAAATCGATGCATTTTTACTTGTTTATTTTATCCTGATGTAAATATTGTAAATTTCGACTAAAATGTAATCGGTTTCAAAATTAATCATCATCAATTTCAATTAAATTAAATATAAACAATTTTAATTAAATTTGAAACTGATTATATTTAATTATGAAATTGATACATTTTATTTCGTAAATCAATTAACATTATATTCTAAAATACTGTGTATATATATATATGAGTTTTAATTAATATTTTTAATCTATCGATTTCAAATTTAATTAATGAAATCGATTTTTAATTAAATTAGAACATTACGCAAAAAATTCAGAAATATAAGAAGTTTTAATAATTTTATATAGCACTTTTAATAAGCGAAAAAATAATAGAATAAAAATAAAGTTATTTATCAAATGAATTCAAGGAAATAATAATAACAAAAAAAAAATTGAACTGAATTATCTAACACTTTGATAATGTATTAAATTAACTTTATAATATCAATTTTTTTTAATAATTGAAAAATTTCGATTATAGATCCCAACCGTAAATTATATTTAATTTTAAATTATTAAGTATATAAATTACACAGAATTAGAGAGAAAAAAATTTCATCTAATGATATTTTATTTTTTTTTACAGATGAAGATCCATCATTTCTCTTTTTCCTGATAAGTAATTACATCAACTAATGCTTAGGTATAGACTCAGAGTGAGAACAGAATCGGATGTAAGTACTACACTTCATAAAAGTCTTTCTTTTTTTTACATTTAATTCTCAAGAGAAATATATATAAAAGAAATGAAGATCAGAAACAGACATTATTTTTAATATAGTTTAAAATAACTTAACCTTCAGTTTTTAAGTTTTTAATTTGATAACTTGCATTGCACGCAAATAAGTAATTTTGCTAAGTGTTATATATATACGAGTTTTTCTCTTTCATTCCTTTTTACTCCACCCAATAATTCCGTTTCAGGACATTACGAGAGGAAATAATTATATTCTTGCTCAATGCTAGCCATTAGTATTTGGTAGATATATCACAGATAGCAGTAACAATTTTCTAAATTACATACTATATTATTCGCATCAATCAATAATACAGAGTAATAAACCTTAAGAAAAGGATGATCTACTTATCCTTTAATATAAATATATTTTTTTTTTATTTTTTATGAATTTTTAATGTCCTGAAAGATATTAACAGACTTCTAAATATAATTTAAATCATAAAAATTGATTTTTATATGAAAAAAATAAAAAAACATAGAACAATAAAGTGATTTTCGTATCCTGAACCAAAATTTATAGTCTGAACCTTTGCTTTATTATGATTTGAACAGCTTCGATGGAAATTTTATTATCTTAATGATATTTTTTATATATTCTATATAAAATTAATTATTTACGAGTCTGAACTTTCTTTTTATAATTACAGTTTTAAGTAAAATATATTTAAAATATTCTATTTAAAAAAATAATCATTATAATACAATTATTTGCAAAAAATTAATAATTTAGAATTTAATAATAAATATAATTAAATTTGAAATTGATTATATTTAATTTTGAAATTGATTTATTTTAATATTTATGTCAATTTTTTTATTTATTAAGTAAAAATGTATTGGTTTCAAAATTAAATATAATCAATTTCAGAATTAAATATATTGTAATCAATTTCATATTTAATTAAATTTGAGTATATTTAATTTGTAATAATAAATATTTTAAGAGAAAATTTAGAATTTTTTAGTCACTTATCAGAAAAAGAAATTAGTCATTCATTCAAGAGAAGAGTTAGAATTTTTTAATTTATAATGAATGACTAAAAAATTCTAAATCTCTTAAAATATTTATTATTATAAATTAAATATACTCAACGTTAATTAAATTTGAAATTGATTACAATATATTTAATTCTGAAATTGATTATATTTAATTTTGAAACCGATACATTTTTACTTAATAAATAAAAATTTGACATAAATATTAAAATAAATCAATTTCAAAATTAAATATAATCAATTTCAAATTTAATTATATTTATTATTAATTTTCAAGCATTTCATTTGTCAAAGTTATGAAGCTGTAAACGAACTGAAAAGTATCGATCATATCGTTTTTTTTTTAAATTCTGAATAAGATTTGCTTTTACAAATACGACGAATGTTATAGAAAGATGCTTGAAAAACAGATAAGTAAATTTTGCATGATGAAAGAAAAGAAAATTAATTATAGCGAGCAATTAATTTCTAAGAAGCATTGTTAGCTTAGGAACTAATGGAATTTGTCATTCTTTAAGAATTGATTTCTATTCTAACAAAAGAAATTGCTCTTCTCAGAATGTGTTGTTAATCCCATTCGGTAGCAATTTATTCTTAGATATATGTTCTATCCATCTGTTAATTTGATGAAATTTTCCTTATTATCTAATCCTATTATTGGTGAATAAAATCGTTTAAAATTTAATTATAATTAACCATTAATATAATTAAACCGTTAAAATTTAATTATCGCCATTAGAGGCGTCGACGACAAAAATAAAACTGAGTTTTTTTTTAATGGATTTTAATTTATTTACATATTTGTAATAGTTCAAATAGAAGTTAATTGTGTTTAATTACAGAAAATAATAAATTAAGTCATTCGAGACTTCAACTATAATTAAATTTTTTAAAAAAATTTTTATGAGGTTTATATAAAAAAAAATTAAACTGCTTAATTAAAATTAAGCAAGATTAATATCCATTGTGTTGAACACATTGAACATAACTCATTAAATATATAATTAAATTATATATATTTTTAATACATTAATCTACAATTAAGTAAATGATTAAATTCATAAACACATGATTACGCTAAGCACATAAACAACTTATTAATTAAATTTATTCACCATAAATATTAAGTTAAACTTCATTAAAACATAATCATAACTTTTATAAATAAATAATTGAATTTATAAACATATTTTAATGAAAAATATATTAAATTTATTCTATAGTTGAACAAATAACTGAGATTCAGAGACGTAATATTAAATTAAACAGATGAAAGATATAATCATTATATTAACTATACTGAATAAATAATCAAAGTTAAATTTCATAAGGTTCAACATATTTAACCAGGAAAAAATATCCAAATTTATTCTAGAAGTGATTGAATAGTTTCAGAAATGTTTATATACGCGGTGTATGCTCAATATTCAGTAGAGTTTTACCAATATTGATGCTAACTTTATTTACATAATAAAGCAAAATATGATACACCATAAAAGTTAATTCGGTTGCTTTTGAATTATTCATAAAAATGCGATTAATTATATTACTTTACTTCACATCGAAGTTCACACAACCGTGAGATAATTATGCCTAATTATCTACTCTAATTATCTAACTAAACTTGCCATGACAGTTTTTTTTTGAAAATACTCTAATAATATCACTTATTTTTAATCATAATTCCATTATAATCTAATAAGGTTACATTCTCGTAAGATGGACACGACCAGAAAAATTTTTTTTTTATAAGAATATCGATTTTTCGTGAGTAAAAATAAATATGTATAAGTAATTTCGTCGCGTTTATTTCAGTATAAGAAAATATGCGCTAGATACATTTTATTTTTGAATATTTTCACGATAAAAGTATATTTTTATATCTGCATTTTACTCATGAAAACATCTGAAAATACTGCTTGTTTCTTAGAGAATATACTCATGAGAAAAATACATTTTTCTCGTGAGTATATTCTCTAAAAAAATAAATAGTTCTGGAAAGAACTAATCGCCTATTTTCCGAATGTGGATTTTATGTTGGAATGATTACACGTGAAGGATTAAAATCATAAAAATGCAACATAAAAATTATATTTACTGGCATAATCTATATATTGTATGACATAAAAATCTATTAAATAATTCCATAATTATTACAGAGAAACTTCAGAAGATTGAAAGTCTACAATTTTAATTAATCTCATATAAAATTCGACTTTAATAACCTGACAGCTAAGCTAAATTTTATAAAATTCAATCAAATAGTTCAAAAGTTACAGAAGAAAGTTTGGACGTCTGCCATTTTTAAACTGTTGAAGATAAAAATTTGATTATGTATTATCTTGCTCATCCTGCTAAATTTTATTTAAAAAAAATCCAATAAATAGTTTACAATAAGAATATCTTAGAAGTTGAACGCCCGCCATTTTTAAATAACGGAAGGTAGAGAGTTAAAGTGGACCTTTAATAACAGAAGATTACTACCGAATTTCGTGAAAATACTATATACTTTAAGTTTTCTCCTACTGTTAACCTCTTCCCTTCTCTAACTCTTCTACTGTTTATCTCTCATTCTGTCCTCGACTCCAAATTCGAAGGGTTAAAGCTATTGATACGGTCCTGATCTCTCCAACAAGTATACTTTAAGTTCAAAAGTTACTTGGGATATTTACAAATACACAATGTGGCTACCATAAGTTTCTCTTTCCTTCGGAAAATAGGTAAAAAAGTGACCAAATAATTCGAGTTAAAGATGTATATATGAAAAAATAATTAAAATAAAAACACTATAAATAATCATATCATTATTAATAAAAATAATGTCCAAAAATCACAGTGGTTTTCAAATAAATTCGTGTCAGATACCAGACACCTTTTGACATGAATGGATAAAGTTACAGGAGTGTATGAACGTTTACTTTAAAAAATATATATTTCTCTCCTCTCTATCACCGTAGATTTATATATATTATACGCGATTTTCTCTCTATGTTTATTTTGGCAGAATACTTCTCGACTAACAGACCAAAAATAGAAATATTTCAGAAGGTAAAAGGAAAAAAAAAAAAAAACGTGATAATAAAAATCCGGCGCAGATGAAAAATGCAAATTTATGTTGTTAAATTTTTACGGTGATATAGTCGTAAAATAAATTCTGAATTATGTTCTTCTAGAAATTATATGTTTTATAGATTATCCATCGAGCTGAGGTGGATAATCTATAGATTAGAAACGAACAATTTTACTCTTAAGTTTTCGACGACAAAATACGAAAAGATTTTGTTAATTCGTTTGTTTTCTTATATAATTCTTTTACTTACACAAATTTAAATAGTCCGAGAGAGATCGAAATAAAGAAAAAAAAAATCGAACAAAAGCCAAAGGCAGTTTTTGAGTTTCTACTAAAAATGTCTTTCGGTAATTCGATTTGTTTCATTGTATTTCTTTTAACAGGAAAGATCAAACAATTTCATCGTCTAAAAATGGAAGACTTCTTTTCTCGGTAGACAATTGAAAGCACACAAAGAAGGAAAAAAAAAATCAGATTATTCTCTTTTCTAAAGAAAATGATTGGTCTGTGGCAGAAACCAATCATAAGTAATCTCTTAGAAGATTTTGATCAAAGTTTGTCTTTACATTGATAATTTATGTATTTTTATTTTTTTCCCCTTCGAAGACAATCTCTTTAAGTGTTTGTATGCATATGCGGTTATTTGAAGTTGTTTGTATCCTAGCAACGAAATTTTTGTGTGTCTCAAAAAGATGTATTTGATAAAAATGTCTGGAAAAAGCTTCTTGCGACTTGAATACGAATGATTGGTAATGAATACACTTAACGCAATGAGGATCCGTTTAAACCGATCCGCACTAAAATCTTAATCACGATTAGAATATTTTGAACGTTATTAAAACGCTAATTTGCATTTACAGATAAGATTATCTTTAATATGCAGATTACTATTGCGCCACTTGCTGAAAATTTAGTTGCGTTTCCGTTACTTCTCACAACAAAAAAGTACCGTCAGTTAATTTATTAAATTATGCTGTTAATGTTCTCGAAACGAGATTTCTCCACCTATTCGTGTTGTCGAAAAGAAAAAAAAAAAAAAAAAACGTTTAAATTTTTAAATTAAAAAAGTTACTTTACTCTTTTATTAGTTTTATCACTTTTTAAAAAATGCCCAAGACCGACCGAGATACGATCAAACTCAATTTTTGATCAAATTAACTTCGTGTGGTTCGTCCCGAGAAAGTTATTTAACTTTAAATTGTTAAGTTAAAAAGTTGATAACTGCAAAAAAAAAAAAAAAAGAATATATTTATGTATAACGCAATTAAAAATTCAGAACTCCTTAAAAATTGGCAAAGTTCTCGACCTTCTTTCACGAAGTGAATACGTAATTAATATAAATAAATTTATGCTTTATACTTGTTTCTTTACTTCTACATTTTTTTTTAACATTTTTCAGGTAAAAAATGATGATATCAAGTTATACTTTGTTTACTCATTAAAGGTTTGTTTATTTTTTGTAGTTCAATACATATTCAACAACGCACATATATATTTTTAATTACATCTTCCGGAGGGTAAATAAATATCAGATTTCGTTTTTTTT
>AYEL01089224.1:0-36243 GCA_000484575.1 Olivierus martensii | reverse complement strand
TTTTTTACCAATTTAGTACTGTATTTATTTGATTTTTGTTTGTAACTACCAGAAGAAAATATAGACTGTATAACTAGTACTTATAGTTATATATAGAAAATAAATTTTGAATCAGAATATACAATATTTTTCTTAATTCCTACAATTTTTCTAACAATTTATCAAGAACTGAATATAATTTTTTTCTTTCTTCTGCGCTCTCTTTTCTTTCTTCAATTTGGTTTACTAAGGTAGCAATCCATTCTTGAGTTTCCTCTTTCTTTCTCTTTTTAGGTGGTCTGTTGATTGTGGGTGAAGTGGTGGAGTTAACATTCCACAATCAAAATCTGTTATCTAATACTTTCAATCCTTCGCTGCTATCATAAGTGGCAAATGGATTTACTTCAGGTTTTTTCCCTATTATATCCTCCATAATACTGAAGTATTCCCAGTATTTTCTATCATTACCTGATTTATTGTTATGATCATTTATCTTTTTGAATGTTTTCTTTAATCCTCTCCATTTAGTATCTATTTGTTGTGGTGTGACATTTAACCTTCCATTAGCATTTAATTTTTCTGTTATCATTGACCATATCTATAATAGAAATGTGTGCAAAATATTCTTTTGATATAAATTAATAATTGCTTAAATATAATTTAAAATATGTGACATTTAACCTTCCATCAGCATTTAATTTTTCTGCTATCATTGACCATATCTATGATAGAAATGTGTGCAAAATATTCTTTTAATATAAATTAATAATGGCTTAAATATAATTCCAAAAGCTTATTTTAAAATATTCAAATATTCAATAAAATATTGCTAACATCATTACTATTTGCAAGTATTTGGAAAAATAGCAATATAGTATATTGATAAAATCAGTAAAAGCTAAGAATATTATGCAAATTACATTCTGTATTTATATTTTTCTTACTTGCTTCTGTGAATAGTTAGGGGAATTAAATTTTTCTTTAAAATCCTTCACCAAGGACGCAAGTTGTAATATGGCCCAATGAGGCCACTGGAAAGAAGTATTGACACTGACATCTAATTCATCTACATCTATAAAAAAAAATCTAGAAAAATCACAACATCAATACATCTAAAAAAAATATAAAATCTGCACACTTTTCCTTCTCATTCATCATCCATACCCTTAGGGATTTCCATGTATATTTTACATTAAATTGACGTAAAACTAAATTATGATGTACTGCAATAGATATCAAAAGTCTGAATGTTTTCCGTCTCATAACTGGACTATATTCTTCTGCGTCTTCTAGCGTAGATTTTCTTCTGGTTCCTACAACTACCAATCTCGCTTTCATTTTTTTTTGAATCCTTGCTCTAAATCCTTTTTTATATAGACCAATTTTGCTTTGAGAATCCTTATTTCTCGTGGCTTGTCAACTATTTTCCATACATTTCTTTCCTCTAGCGCTAATAACTCCTCTTGCATTGTTTTTCTCCATTTCGGTGCCTCATCAGAATTTATTGCTTCTTCATACGTTGTCTGTACCTCATTAATATCTTGAATAGCATTTGCATGTTCCTTCCACGTTTCTTTCAATCTTTCAGATCTCCAGTTTTCCTGTTGTGCTACCCTTTCAGCTTCTTCCTGGGCTTCAACCCGTCTCACATTCAACACCTCTTTTGTGGTTCCCGTTGGTCCTTAGTTCTATTTTCCATCTCCTGATTCACCGAATTTTGATTCGAGTTCTCTTGTTCTATTACATCTATTTCTACATTATCTTTCGATGTTTGTCCTGTATTTCTTTTATTTTCTCCCGTTACTAATTTCTCATATACCAGTAATGTATATCAGATAGTCTCTTGATTATTTCTGTGCTCAGTAGTTCGCTTCCTTTGCGAGACTCGTCAAATTTTACAGTTCGGGATTCTACAACCGAATTTGTTTAGGGATCGTAAATTTGGTATGCCGTCCTTATTCTGGATTACTTTATAAATAATCCCGGTTACGATATGGTCGTTGAATGAAGTAATACGACAAACAACCGAACACCTTCATGCATGAAATATTAGGCTTTCTTTCTATCCATCGTTCAAAAGGGGTCTGATCACCATTCGCTTTACTCGGTAATCTATTAATTATATATGCAGCAATAGACCATCTACACTGTAGACGGCAGCACCTCCGTCTTTAATATTAGTTAGGCTTAGAAGTTAGTTGTCATCATAAACACTCATGCTGGATAAATGCTGCGTTCCTCAATGTAATAGCAACACAAAAATATATAAAAAACTTCAGTTTCATTCGTTTCCCAACGATAGTAATCTAAAAAAATCTGGAGAATCACTATTAAAACAGAAAAGACTGTATTAAAGCATGTCAAAGTTTGCAGATTACATTCTCGCGACACCTATTACTCCATCGAAAACAATAGGCTAGTTACAATTATTACTTTTTAATGTTATATATTTTGACATAAGAAACAAAAATTATTAAACGCATCTATGTTAAAATATAGATCTCCTATAATTAATGCTTCAATCAACTTCAAGTATTTGCTGAAAAACTGATATCGACCCCTCTCTGTTTGATGTTGCTGATCTTTTTTCAACTAGTTACGGATTGTTTAAAATTTGAAATTATTAAAATGTTTCCTTGCTATTACATTTATTGGTGAAAATTGTTCAGGTGATGAAAATGAGATGAAGTGCTCTCTAAATGTTTTGACACAACTAGACGGCAAAAACATGATCTGATTCGCAATGCAGAAAATCTCAAATTTAATACAAATTAAATGTAAAAAATAAAGCAGCAATCATGAGCATACTTAATATTAAGCATTACTTGATATTATAGAAAAGTTGACAGTACTATAAACAAATTTAAAAGTGTCTGATGCATGATAAGTTTTCTTGATGAATAACGGCGGCATGTATTAATCAATTTTCCTAAAATCATGAAAGGTTCTGACATATTTACGATTTTTTTACAAATATGGTATATCAGTAAAATCATGACTCAATTGAGAAATACTTTTCACAAACAAAACATAAAAATAGTTATGTAAATAAAAGTAATAAGGGCCAATAAAAAGTTATATACAACATGATGATCCTGCTATAAGTTCTCAAGAAATAATTTTTTACTATGAAGGACCTTTAGCACATACAGTTTACTTGTGACACATGCTTACAAATGTGGTTTATGTAAGTTTACAATAAGCATGGCTTAATATCACGTATCTTACAATTAACTCTGCTTTTGTCCCAGTTTTTTTTTTTTTTGTTCTAATATCTTTTAATTGTTTCTTAACCTCAGAAACGGTCAACCTGTTATAATCCATAATGAACCAGCTTAACTATGCAGAAAAATAAAAATACAAACGCAAACTGAAAGCGAAACGCTATGTAACAGCTGGATGCTAAACCTAAGTAATACCATGGTCTTTAGATAGTATGGTCTGGGCACTCGTTTCGAAGTTTGTACTGTCGCTCCTGTTAGCCACCAGATGTCACATAAGTCGCATCTTGATTCAGTTCCTTCAAACGTTTGCATTTTAATGGGCTTTTCAAATACTATATTTCATAAAATTAAGCAATCAAAAAATTTATTGATTTTTTGTAATCTCTTTAATCGCGTAATTAATCTTCTTAAAAGCTATTCGCTTTTAATTATTTCTTGTTCATTTTAAATACAACATTTTATAAAATAAGACGTTGTATTTAAAATAATCAAGAAAAATAAAATTTTTTATTGTTTATTTTATAAAACATTGTTTGATTGTTTATTCTAAATACAATTTTTTTAATATTTATTTTAAATAATCATAAAGTAATAAAAAAATAAGTTTTTATCAGGATTTATTTTCACACTTTGCAAAGAAAAGTACGGAACAATAATTTATCGAAAAACACAAAACAGTCCTTTTAGTTTTAATTACTTATCACAGAATGAAATAAGTGATGCTACAATTTACATAAAAAATATATAACAGAATTTTGACTCTGAAACTGATGTAATAAAACAGTAAATTAAATATTCATAATAATAACAGTGATACTGTTTTATATATCAGAATTTTGACTCTCAAACTGAAATAATATTTTTTATGTAAATTGTATCATCACTTATTTCATTTTGTATTTTAATATGAATATCACTGTTGTTATTATGAATATTTAATTTATTCATATTAATTATAGATTTATTTTTAATATTGTATATCACTGCAAAGCAATTTAATATTGTATATCACTGAGCAATTTTTCTATTGCTCTTTGTTCTGATTTTACTTTTTAGTATTTTATTCTCTTGTCGGATGAAGAAGTGCAACCGACAAGTCACATAAAAGTGCACTATTTGTGATGTTAAATGGACTCTGTGGTCTACTGAAGTGCATCCAATTTGAAAGTTATCTGAAGCTTGCAGAGCAGATAAAAATTCTTCAATTATTTAAAAATAGACATCTGAGTTCAGATCAGCAGCAAGATGCTTTTCTATGCAACCTTCCACAAAACTTAAAAGAAGATACAGTTTTTTGATGGATATATGAGACCTCCTTCTATGAGATTTATGGTTACTAATTTTGCAACCAAAGCATGAGAAGGCTTTTCTGAAATCATAGTCTTCCTGCAATCTTCACATTTATTACTAATCAACTTACGTGCCACAAATCCTCCTAGGTAATAGATGATGCATTGTTTATACTCAATAGTTGCATAATTGTGATCATGAAGAATTTCTAATGGTTCTAGAGGGCAGTATGGCAAATAAGAAGCAGGAGAACTTGGTAGGTATTCTCCTACTTGTTGGTCAAGCTTCTTTAGCAGTGTGGATCTGTTGGCATCTGTTGTATGCTTCAATTGGAGAAGTATATCAACAGGACAATATTCCACAGCTGCTCGTTTCGGGGGTTTAACCAAGGAATAAATAGACATGAGTCTGTACAGGTAGATAAACTGTACAGTTGTGGGGTGTGTGTCACCTCCACAACCTTGCCGTATCATCCAAGAAACCTCTAAAAAATAAAAAAAATTTTAATTCATCTATTAACAATTGTTGAAAAGTTTCACATGAACTTACTTCAAGAGGATCCTGAGTGAAATGATTAGTCAAAACATACCAAAAACCCTTCATCTAAAAGTAAATTGACTAATTGGTATACACTGTGCCAAGGTAATGGAAGAGGAAGGTGGAAGAGGTCTGTGGTGTCAAAAAAATTTTTTGCTCTTCTTTTGTTGATTGCTGAATAAATTTTTCCCAGTTATCAATAAATTCAATAGCATCTACTATAACCTATAAAAACAGCATTAGTAAGTCATGTTTAAATATTTATCATTTTTTGCATTTCCATACCTTTAAATCCTCAGATGATTTTTTCACACCATTTTTTGGCAGCTTTCTGTTCAAGGCATCAAACAGTTTGTTCCAAAATCTTGTAAAGGTGATTGCTGCATCAGAAACCGATAGCTGCGTGACTCCAATTGATTTATAAAATGCCAATCCATTGGCAACAGATTCACTGAAAAGCTATTAGAAATGATTAAAAACTGAATAAAGTCTTAATACAGTAAAATGTTTGTGTTACCTGTGTTGCAAGGCAAACTGTCATTTTTTGAAAACTGTTTGGCATCACATGAGCTTGTTTCAACATTGGAACAACTCTCAGACCAGTGATATGCTTTTCTTCTTCAGTTAGTAATGCACAATAGTGTCCCAACTTGACATCCCCATAAAACATTCTATTTAATTAAAAAATAACATAAAATAAAAATAATAAAAATAAAAATAACTAAAAATAAAAAAATAATAATGAATACATTATTAGTTTTAGGTATTAATATAGTTGTAAGTCTTTATTAACTTCGTTTCCTCTTAACATAGTTCTAGGTTTCTAATAACATAATACTTAATTTCTACTAACATAGTTCTAAGCTTCTATTTAACATATAGAATGGGTTGGGCTACTCTCACACATATCATCACATAGGTTAAGTTGGAATGGTTCTTTGCTTTTTCTACTTTTCGCTTTTAATTTTGACCCAGAACGGCTCCCTTAGTACTCTATTTGAGTGGAAAGGGGCAATCAAAATTTAGCCACCAAGCTTACCATACAAAAGAAGATACAAAAGACATCACCAACCATTAGTCATATGACGTCTCTCAGGATTATTACTCCTAAATCGTAATAGTATTCCAGCCTTAAACCTTCCCAGGTTAATAGAAGTATCCAGCAATGCTAAAATTCGAAGAAAATCTGGAAGATTAAACACACATTTTTCGTTGAGATTCTGTAATTTCCCAATTACCAACATATTTGCCATGTTTGGCATTGTAATGCATGGCTATCTTCAGGGCCACATTTATATTTTCGGAGGGTTTAAACGCAACATCATTGAAATAGAATTTTGGGGCCTCATAATTTCAATTATGAATTTAACTTAATATTTAAAAATAAGTACTTTATTTTGCAACTATAACTGAGCTGTTTTTATATTGTTGTTTGTGAGGAGTAAGGCTTTAAATTCCAGCTTGCGACTTACGGCAAATTCGGACCTGGATATCGTAGTGGTGCTGCCGAATTTTAGGATTTTGGCACCATTTTGTGAGAACTTATGGCTGCCATTGCTTTTATTATTATAGATAAATTTATAAAGACTTAATTATACAACTTTTCGTCAAAATGGTTATTATAATATTTATAAAGCAAAACTATATTCTATGGAAGTTTGTATTGTTTATATTTAAGTAATTAACGGAATTTTTCTAAATTGAAAAACTGTTTGATATTTAGATACAGTAAGACCCCGCTTAACGCTGTTTCGATATAACGCGGTTTTATTCGAATTCTATATTTTTATTGATTCACTTTGGCGTGGTTTTTTAAACCGTTATTCGTACATAAATCCGAAATCGCAGGAATTTGTTGCATCGATATTCCTATGCCGTCTCAGTATAGATATCAGTGCAGTGCAGTACATACCAAAGTCTGCTGCGGTCAGAGTTTATATTTGTGATGTGATCGGTCATTAATGTTATTTTACAGTAATAAAAATAACAACTATCTCATTTTAGTTTTAACCCGAATGCTGCCACTTTAAACTATAGTTCCTCGAAGTTAGAACGTTTTTCTTTTATCAATATTTTTCATCCACTTTAAACTATAGTTTGTTGAAGTTAGAACGTTTTTCTTTCATCAGTATTTTTTTCGTTGTTTATAGTTTACTGCAATCTGACATTATTCTTTGATCAATATGTTTTCATTGTTTATAGTTTATTGCAATCTGATTACTACTTTTGTTCTTAAAAAACTTTTTTATTTTCTAATTTTAAGGTATTTTCATGAATGATCTTTCATCAATACTTTTCGTTGTTTATAGTTTACTGCAATCTGATTAACATTATTCTTTGATCAATATGTTTTCATTGTTTATAGTTTATTGCAATCTGATTACTACTTTTGTTCTTAAAACTTTTTATTTTCTAATTTTAAGAATTTTTCATGAATGATTTATAAACACAAGTCGATATTAGAAATAAAAAATGTCTATAATTAATGTAATGCAATAGTAATAATACATGTTACAAAATAAAATTAAAAAAAATGCTAAGTATATATTTTTTATTCACTGTCCTGTTTCACCTATCCTCGTTATTTACGTGTCAAAATGACCTCGTTTAACGCTGTTTCATTTAGCGCTTGGTTTCCTTGGAACGTATCCCTCGCGTTAAACGGAGTCTTACTGTATATACAAAACTATTTTCTATTAAAAAATAAATTTAATAATTGTCATTAATAATTTTCATATAAAGTTGATATTTATTTTCAACAGTTTTTTTCCAAATTAGATATATTTGTATATCGTTATGGCAATACAGTATTATAAAAATTAAAATTGATTATTGTTATCGATTTTAAATTTTCATTAAAAATATTTCAATGATTTTTACAAATCAAAATTATAATGGATTTAGAAAACGGGAACATATTTTTTTTATTTTTATTTTTTTTTATAAAATTTCCATCCCGTATTTGATATAGGGGAGACCGGAGTAAGATGAGGATCTTAAGATATTTACCTAATTATTGGTCAAACTCATAGATTGAAAGGAAACTTTATTATTTTGTACTTTCAAGATTGTCGAATATAATGCTAACAAAAATATATTCAGACATGTCTCAAAAATTCATCTTACTCCCAGACCGGGGTAAGATGACGAATTTGTTGTCTTTAGCAGTAATCGCAAATAAATGCACTGCATCCTTCTTAGTTGGAGAAATCTTCGTGCCACCATTTTTTACATTGGTAAAGAACATATTTCTCATTCTCATTAAGAACATATTACGTGTTCTTAATGAGAATTTCTGCATTGACAAGAAACTTCACCAGCTTTCTTTGTTTTCTGGTTAAATCTATGTAGTATGTTGTAATATATTATGATGTAAGGAAAAAAATCTGGAGCTCTCTGCATCAATTTTTGACAGAGATAGATCACGAGCATATGAGATAATGTATTCGCCATCTTGCCCCGGTTAGCCACTTTTATGCGAGAAACTAAACATCGCAAGGTGACCTTGCTATCAATAATAGAAACTAAATGAACACAGGCACATATATTGTACTGCATAACTTTTAAATATACGATTGTGTTTACGTTAAACTATATCTTAATCAAAGGTAAATTTATATGGAAATGAACATTCGTGATGCTGCAGAAATCAACTGTCGCCTTCCACTGCTCTCTTTCACCCGGAACTTACTGGGTAGGCACAGCAGTTTATAGCATATGATGCATGAATCACTATCAACGAACAGATTCCGAATTATTTCAAATTCGTAATCTTACCCCTGTCTCTACTAATTTTACAACTTAACAGTCGGACTTTTGTAGCATTTCTTTGATAAACTGTTTCTTCTACACATGTCTTTTAAAATAGTTATAATCTTACCCCTGTCTCTACTAATTTTACAACTTAACAGTCGGACTTTTGTAGCATTTCAGTTTCATTTCTAAACTGTTTCTTCTACACATGTCTTTTAAAATAGTTGAATAATAATAATATATTTTTTATTTACCTTATTTAATATATTTTATACAAGGTGAAGAAAAACTTCGTCGTGAAATTTTGTGTACTAATAGGAGGCCTCGAAACGAGTCGAAAATGTCTAATGAACATGTGGTCTAAATGGCACTGTTTTCGAGTTATAATCCTTTAAAGCTAGGCAATCACCATCGAGTACACAAAGCGTCATGACGCGTCGCGTTGTCAAGATGTATCGCTCGCCTTTTTACTACCTGATAGTAAATAGGAGAGCGACGCATCCTGACACTGTATTCAATGATGATTGGCTAGTTTTAAAGGGTTATAACTCGAAACGGTGCCATTTAGACCATATGTTCATTAGACATTTTCGATTTGTTTTGAGGCCTCCTATCAGTACACAAAATTTTACGACGAAGTAAGACAATCGAAAGGGGAGCCGAAACACACAAAAAATTCCTAGTGAACCAAGGGTCAAAGGTCAAACGTTTACGAGATAGAGGCATCTAGGCGGCATAGGTATGGAGCACGGGAACGGGACGCGTTGCGTGGCAGATCGCAGCGACGCCAGGCACAACGCCAAACCACGTGTCATTTGCAATAAACGGAACTTTGCGGGTCTATATCTCGTAAACGTTTGATCTTTGACCCTTGATTCTATAGGGATTTTATGCATGTTTCGGCCCCCCTTTCGATGTGTACCACTTTCGCCGTGCTTCGGTAAGACGACAATTGTACCGTTTTTCTTTACCCCTGTATGTCTTGAGAATGAAATCAGTGAACCAAGGGTCAAAGGTCAAACGTTTACGAGATAGAGGCATCTAGGCGGCATAGGTATGGAGCACGGGAACGGGACGCGTTGCGTGGCAGATCGCAGCGACGCCAGGCACAACGCCAAACCACGTGTATTTGCAATCAACGGGGAACTTTGCGGGTCTATATCTCGTAAACGTTTGATCTTTGACCCTTGATTCTATAGGGATTTTATGCATGTTTCGGCCCCCCTTTCGATGTGTACCACTTTCGCCGTGCTTCGGTAAGACGACAATTGTACCGTTTTTCTTTACCCCTGTATGTCTTGAGAATGAAATCAGTTGGGGAAAATTTTATTAATTGAGATCTGCTGTGAATCTCAATAACACGTTTCAATATTATCGTAAATATTTCATACATAACGGATGTAATAAATAAATTTCAATTGTGAATCTACTTAGCGAAGAATTTATTTTTATAGATTAGTAAGAGTAAATTAATGTAAATCTGATTTTTCCAACGGGCAGCAGATTTCATCAACAGGCATTGGTAGAAGTGAAAATTCTTGATCATTTGTCCAAAAAGGACACTGACGGATATTACTGTGTCATCCAAATGATGGACCATTTTCATTTCCGGAATCATTTATGCATTACTTTTGAATTAATGGGGTAAGGATTATTAATAACTTTCCTTTCGAATACGTAACTTGTTTATAATTATCTTCTATCGCTATTTAGCATGAATTTGTATGAACTAATCAAGAAAAACAACTATCAAGGCTTCAGTCTGAGTCTTATTCGCCGATTTGCGTATTATTTAGTGCAATGCTTAAGGCTTCTATATAGAGAAAAAATTATCCATTGTGATTTGAAACCGGTAAGTATACATTCTCCTTTATCTTTCTCGTAATTTTTCATTCAATTGAAGAATCTTTCAGGAAAACATTTTGCTGAAACATAGAGGTAGTAGCTCTATTAAAGTCATCGATTTTGGAAGTTCTTGTTTTGTCAATCAGAGGGTCTATACTTATATCCAATCACGTTTTTATCGTTCACCAGAGGTGATATAAACAATCTGTTTAACGTATATTGAAGTGATTCATAATGATTTAATAAAAAAATAATTATTTTTCAGGTGATTTTGGGACTTCCATATGGCACACCCATTGACATGTGGAGTTTAGGTTGCATTTTAGCCGAATTATATACCGGATTTCCATTATTCCCAGGAGAAAACGAAGCTGATCAATTGGCTTGTGTTATGGAAATTTTCGGACCTCCTCCAGGAGAAATTCTGGAAACTGCCAGTAGAAGACGATTGTTTTTCGGTAAGCTTTTGTTTGATTTAAAAATTCGTATAGAAGAATTACTTAAAGAATAGGCATGCTCATTGATTAGATTCGAAAGGAGTCCCTCGTTCTATCACCAACAGCAAAGGAAAGAAAAGAAAACCTAGCTCTAAAACTTTAGCAGCTTCCATTGGATGCGGAGACGAGGATTTTGTTCATTTTCTAACGCGCTGTTTAGAGTAAGTTATCTTACTGTGTTTTTATGTGATGAAATATTGCTGATTTACTGATTTTTCCTCTAAAGGTGGAATCCAGAGCTACGGATGATTCCCGACGAAGCTCTAAAACATAACTGGTTGGCCGGCAAAAAGCCAGATGGTGGAAGAATCTCGAGAAGGTCACAATCACTCTCTTCCCGCGATATAGAATCAGGTAATATTTGTCGAAATTATTATTCATTTTAAAAATCAAAATTACTGATTTTTTTATCATCTTTTTCTTTAGGTTGTTCGTCTTCGACTCTTCGTGGAACAGAAGAAAAAGTTAAACGGAAAGAAGAGAAAAGCCAAACAGATAAAAAGATGTCCACTATTTCTAAGGCAGCAGGTACGGTATCTCAATACAATAATCTTAAGGCGTTATTTTCGATATGGTGTTTTTAATCTTGTATATATTTGTAGCTTCGAATCTGCAGCCTGGAAATTCTGGAGAAAAGGTCACTCTGGAAGATTCTGGAACATTTCTTCCACCCATCTTGTGACTTCTTTTGCATTTTATCTTCCTGTATATGAGTACATATCTCCATTTGTTGCAAGTGTTCAGCACTCGGCCTTCAAGTCACTCACCTTTCACGTCCATCACTATTCTGATTACAATGGTGTACATAATGTAAATATGATGTACAATATTCGTGTGTAGAGTCATCATCTAATAAACTCCTTGAAGAATTTTGTCTTTCTTTTTATAATATGTCTTTCATTTTTTCCCTGTACTTGCAGCAAACGCGAATTAATGAAAACAACATGAAGTAGTTTATTGATACTATAAGATATTAAGCCTTTATTGGCCAGATTGATTAAGTACAAATGCTTCGACTTTCTACTAGAGGATTCACTATCAACAGCAATGATATATGTTAAGAAAATTTTCTTAAGACACCCGACTAAGCTTATCGCTTCTTGTTCTTTAAATCCTGCTAATTCTACTACTAGATGGGTAGTCATGGTTAGACTTGAAAGGGTCCTCCATTGACTACTTTATTTACTGATTGGGAATAATTTTATTAAAATAATTTTTCATTATGTTTAGTTTTGTTACTAACTTTTGTAATACGATTACTTTTGCTTAATAAATTTATTATACAGGGTGAAGAAAAACTTCGTCGTAAAATTTTGTATACTGATATGGGACGTCGAAACAAGTCGAAAATGTCTAATGAACATATGATCTAACTGGCACCATTTTTTGAGTTATAACCCTTTAAAGCTGGCCAATAAAAACCGATATCAAATTAACTAGGTGCAATATATACAAGGGTGAAGAAAACAAGAAACAAGCGAAGATGTCTAATGAACATATAATCTAAATCGCACCGTTTTCGAGTTATAACCCTTTAAAGCTAGCCAATCATCATCGAATACACAAAGCTTCTCGTTGCCAAGACGCGTCGCATCGTGATGCTTCCCGATAGTAAGTAGGAAAGCGTCTTGGCAATGCGACGCGTGGTGACGCTTTGTGTATTCGATGATGATTGGCTAGCTGTAAAGGGTAACACAAAATTTTACGACGAAGTTTTTCTTCATTCTTTTATATTATTTCACCTGATTATTCGATATCTTTTTTTATTATGTGATTTTATGCTGTTTTCCATGTTTTTATATACTAAACAGCAGGACGTTTCAATATCCATGATGGACTGCCTACATTCCTAATAGGCTCAGCCGTCAGAATGGAGATGATGTTCAATGAGCCGAACTGAACCTTCATGAAAAATTTTTGGAGATGTAAGATCTGAGAATTTAACCCAGATCCTCCAGAATGGAAACTTAACACTATTCCACTGTGGCCATTCGATATTGGTTAATTTAAAGTACTCTTAATTCTAAATAAATCACTTTTACCAGTTCAAAGTATACATCTGTATATATTATTATGATGACTAATTCGACACACAATTAATTTTTAACTCTAAGTTTGGGTATTGTTCATTGATATTTCCGTCCAGGATTGATATTCAAAATATTGTTACTTAACAGCCGGTACGATAATAAATATTTACATATTCTTAAATTTGTAAATATCAGAATACTACACGAAAATTAACTCGTATTAGTTACGCTTATTGTTTCGCAAAAAAATTAAAGCGCATCAACAATGAAAGTAAAGATGAGTTCAGAAAATGCTCCGAGAAGTCTCCGCTGGAGAAGCTAAAGAATGACGTCACATCGAAGACAACATGATTTGTTGAATGTTGGACTTCCAACCGATCATGTAAATCATGTCTTCCATGTGACGCCATTCTTTATGTAACGGATCCGGCAACGTGTATGGCCGATGTAACTTAATGTCAATTTAGTATCAATTTATTCAATAGAATAAACGTCGCGTAGGTAAGCGGTACATGGATCCGGGTGTGAAAGATTGACTCACAACTTGTTAAAAAGCAAACGCAAATTTATTTATAAACAAAAATAAAGAACTAACAAAATATCAACAAGTATAGTATTGGTAATACAAAGAACAGAGATCTGAAGATCACTGACATGTGAATGAGAGTGACAGTTTAAGAAAGACCGAAAGATGATTGAAACTCGTTAATTCTACCTGAAAATAAAGTCACAGAATGCTGTCTTCGTACGTCGTATTGGAAGTGTCTTCGCTCTGATAGCGATTAATAAATGTTCATTCATAGTTCAGTCCTTTTTATCAGCAAAGGTGATTTTCTTCAACTTAGGTTGATCTGAGTAATAATTTTTTTTTCCGCTCTTTTTGCGAGAATTCTGCTGATTTTATCTTCAATTTTTCCTCCTAGATATATTTAATTTGTTTCTTCTATCTTTAGTTACTGATTCCTTTTTATTTTCTACCTTCTTCACATATTTTAACTTTGTTAATTACATCGACGTCGGATCCCTCGAGCAGGAACGACGCGACGCTGACTAACAGCATCGAACGTGTTAACCGGGAACGTCTTCAACGAGGAACTAAAGACTTTTATACTTCTCTTTGGTAGATAGTCGTGATTCATCGTCATCCGCAGAACAAGGAAGAGAATTTTAGCAAAGAGGTTCCTCATCCGCAGGCATTCTTCCGTTTTTATTGAAGTTTTCTCTGACTCTATTTCCTGTTACAATTTTTGCCAAATGTGGCGAAAAGTAATTATTATTTTTAAAACGAATTTTGAGATAAAATATGATCGTTCAGATCTCAAATGATGATAAAATTTACAATTGTAGACAGTTAAGATGGGAAAGAGTTGTTGGAGGGTCATTCGGACCTTACATTTAGCAGCTTTTCCAACGGAGACTTCTTGGAGCATTTTCTGAACTCACAGAAAGTTAAAACAATTATTTAGTATCACTAACTATAGAATAAGTCGATATTAACGATAACCTAGTGATTCTTCTAAAGAATATGCAATGCAGCCACGCTGCCAACAGCCTCTAAACAAACATTGACAATGCAGTTTAGTTGCGAGTACAATATAAGCTAATTATAGAATTTATACTTTAATTAATTTTTACTGCTTATATAATTATTAATATATATATTATTTAACAATCGGTACGGAATTATTTAATTATTTTCGATGATACTTATTGGTTTGGCCGTTCCGGTGAACCAGTAAGTACCATGATGAATATCAGTGTTACCTCCATCATTTATTTGTTGATTGATCAGATTGGTTTGTTTGGTTACCTGCGGATTTGGATAAGAGTTACTCTAAATGTTCTCTGGATGAATAAATGACAAGATGATAATCGATTAGTACAGTTGTAATGTATTATTGTTGGTCAATTTTACAGTTTTTATGAAAATTGTATTAAATTACATAATATGGCTTGAATTTAAAAAATTAAAAAGAAATTTACTAATTAATCAGTTTTAAGCTATTATTTTTTTTTAAATTATAGCTTACAACAAAACAGCCAGGTTATATCTCAGTAGCTATAGTATTTTTATCTTTGAATATCTTCACTACATAATATCGGTGTAAAACAGCAAAACAACCTTTACAGGCGTATTCGTAATCAACAATAATACTGAATAAACCAGATTTTTTTAATAATATTTTTTTAAAATTCTCTCTATGTAGAGGGAGAAGAAAAGTCAAATTTTTAATTACATTTTCCACAGCAAATCATCTCATGCCTTCGACTATCTACTTAGTAGGTCATCCCTTTAAAAATCATATTCGAAATCCGATTTTTTTTTAATTCTAAATACTTTGAATTAACATGTTTTTATTGTAGCTTATTTTCTTTGTTCTTTTTTCTTTGTTTTCACATGTTGGCGAGAGCAAGATATTTGAATAATACTGAATAAACCAGATTTTTTTAATAATATTTTTTTAAAATTCTCTCTATGTAAAGGGAGAAGAAAAGTCAAATTTTTAATTACATTTTCAACAGCAAATCATCTCATGCCTTCGACTATCTACTTAGTAAGTCATCCCTTTAAAAATCATATTCGAAATCCGATTTTTTTTAATTCTAAATACTTTGAATTAACATGTTTTTATTGTAGCTTATTTTCTTTCTTTTCACATGTTGGCGAGAGCAAGATATATGTTTTCCTTGCAAAGAATAAACAATTTGTTCAATATTTTTTTCTAAAAATGTTTGAATATTCTGATTTGTGGTAATTTTTCCTGTGCGGCTTTAGCCGCTTTTCACCCAAAGAACACTACTTAGTTTCCACCCAGTGGAAACTAAGCAGTGTTCTTTCGGTCAGTGTTTTCAGTTTTCTACTAGGAATGTGAGGTGCCTGTGATAGTTATGGAAATGCCCACCATAGACAGCTCACACTTCTAGTAGAATCAAGTTTAAGCGAAGGATGAGGTTCAACGATCTGGGACTGGATCCTTCCTGAAACTGAAGATGTATTAGGGAATTGATCCAGATTTCCAGAACCCTCATTAATACTATTAATTAAACATAATTTGAATGTAATTGATCTGGGGAACAGTAATAGTTTTAGTCCAAAAAGAGTAACCTTATATGATTATTATTATTATTATTTTTCTAGAGCTTATTTTCCCAAACTATTGATTAAAATTATCTTGAGGAATTATAACCATTTCTAGTAAAATTTTTTATGAAGAAATAGAAAATTACTTTATATAGAATGAGCTATTTACAATTTTGACGTCAAAATACATTGCAATGAATGAAAATATATTTTCTCATAATTTACTTCATCTTATATACAGGAAAACCTGTGATAAGTGGTCAGCTTTCGGCGGCTGAGATTATGACCATCAAGCACAGGTTGGCCATCAGAAACAGTTAGCTACAAATTTCTTTATTAAACATATGACACAGTTTCACATTGTTAATTAAATCTAAGGAAAGAAATCAGTAACTAATGCCTGTTTCCGGATTTTTTACTTTAGAATGCTCAGCTGATAGAAGATCTAGAGCCCATCTGGTATTTCTGATCAAAACCCGATTTGCTGACTACCTAATGGATGTTGCACACAAAGTGCCGAAATTAAATATCATCGGCCATGGACACGAACACAGATGGCCGTTTTACACAGTTTAAAAATCCCGCAATATGCTTGGGAAGATATTAAGGTGGCCACCTAGTTCAGGTTTTCCTGTATATCATTAAAGTTCATAATCTTAAGACAAAATCTACTGTTATGCATAAAAAATAATTAAAA
Source organism: Olivierus martensii (assembly GCA_000484575.1). Lineage (NCBI taxonomy): Eukaryota > Metazoa > Arthropoda > Arachnida > Scorpiones > Buthidae > Olivierus > Olivierus martensii. The sequence goes on along the minus strand of AYEL01089224.1, from coordinate 19,309 downwards.
TAAAAATAAAGAAAAACAGCATTAAAAACTCAACATGTGAAAAACAATTTAAAAAAAATATATAGTTAGCTTATCCTAACTATATTTTATTTTTATAATTTATATTTCTATTAATGTCAAGTTCTAGTAATTTTATATCGAATATATATCAAATTAATAGTTTTTTTTGATCCTTTACATTCCAAAATAGGAAAAAAAAGTACATAAATTAGATTTATTCGTTTCTCAGTATGATAAATCTTATCCGATTTGAATAAAATTTAATTTATACTGTTGTGATCCACCAGAGAAAATAAATTTATTGAAAAATATCTGATATAAAAAAATGTTCCTCTATTTTGAGCAATATTCCTCATAAATATCAAATATTATCTGATTGCAACCTAGGAAACTAAACATACTGAAAACGATACATATGTAATGATCGATATTGATGATCTCTTTGAATGTATATCTGTCAAAATTATATCTCGTGTAAATATTTGAGTGAACTTAATACTGTATATGCTATTGAGATCATTTAGAGAGTCAAACATGCTTAAAACTAAACAAAATTGTTTCATTATTAATAAAGTATTAATGAACTGAAATTGATAATTTTGAATTTTCAAAAAGATTTAAAAATCCAATAATGGTAATAATGGGCCATAATGAGTCATTGATCTTAACACCTTAATATATACATTACATTTATATACAGAACAATTTAAAATTTTTTTATCCTCTGTAAAATGTAATATAATTAGGTATTTGATTTCAGACCATTTTTTCAGAATTGGAAGAATTCCAGATTTTTATTGTTACAAGAAATATAAAATCAGGATTGATTTATTGTAAGATATAATCAACATAACTTCAAATTGCTGCTGATTTCTTACTTTCAAGTTTAATTGATAATTTCAATACTTAAAATCAAAATACTGTTTAAAAAAAAAGGTTAAAAGTATAAATATTTGTTAAAAATGTTGCAAACTGATTCAATATAGTATACAATAAATTTTTCTATATAATAATTTATTTCGTATGAAAATGATATATAGAATTATCCTTGAGCAAAAATTGGTTTCTATATGAAATTATCAACTTTTTTATGAAGGTCTAATCTGAGATTCTTTGATTTGTGATGATAGAAGTTACAATTATAGAAATTTACTTTCTCTTCAAAATAAATTGCCATTTTGAAGAGAAAGCAATTTCAATGGAACCTAAATCAGTTTACAGAGATGAAAACTTTCTTCTGTGATAATTAGATGTAATCTTCATAAACAATCTGATTCAATTAAACCCTCCTTTCAATCAGATTAAGATTTTTGATATGAATTTGTTTTTTCTGGCTCTGAAATTAATTCTGAGTTGCTTCTTTGACATGAGTTGTGTTGTTTTCATCCAAAAATTTCTTGGGGATCTCAAAGTTTCATTAAGGCCAGTACTACTGCTTATTTGGCCATTTCCAATCGAAAGAATTCAGCTATCGAGAGCTTCTTATCCTACAGATTGCATATTTGATGTGAGGTTAAATCAGCTGTATAGCTGTATGGCAACGCATTGGATTACAATCTACAGGACCAGATTCAATTCTGGCTTCCATAATTCCAGATTTTTCAAGTGGATCGAGCCCAGCCTTTATAGACAATCGACTCAATCACGGATGTGAGCCGTGCCGTTGTGGGCTTTGAAGAGCCTGCCATTTGATTAGACTATTAAAAGTATCCCATGTGATTCTAGTGGCTTAATTATGCTGCCAGAATCACATGGAATAATTTTGTCTGCGGCCATTTTTAGAGCCAACCATAGACTGGTCAGCATTTGTGATGAGGTTAATCGAATGGAAAAGATTTAAGGTTCAACGAGCCTGCCCGCCGTTTAGCATCCAACAGGTAGGAAAACATGTAAAATCTAGAAGTATGTGAGGCATATTGCATATTTAAAGGGTTAGCGTTTCAATATTAAGGCTAAAAATACTTACTGAAAATTATGATAATTAACTAAATGTTGTATTATATAAAATTATGAGTTTATTATTTATTAATTTATTTATTTTCGTCAAATTACAAATATTGAACTTCTATTATTTTCGGTACGTTTGGTTTAAGCATATTATGAACTTATTTCTATTGTGAACATTAGCGCTTCCAGAATGTTGTGATGTATAAAATTCTTTTCAAAATTATTTGCTTTAAGAATTAATTCTTTATAAAATATGATCACCTAAATTTCATTTATAAATATTTGTTTTTTTTTAGCAGGAAAATAAATAATTTTCAGATTTGGAATTATTATGAATATATTAATATTTATATTTTGGCCTTTTGATTTTAAATAAAATTTTATTTTAACTTTTTAATTATTGTCAACATTCTAGAAAATTCATATTAACAAACATATTGCAGCTTTGCATAAGAGAAGAAAGAAACGTCGGCCGGATGGTCACGTGATAAAGCTGTGGCTTACCATCCTGGAGGATCCGTGTTCAAATCCGGGTGTCTCACCTCCAGTTTTTCAGGAGGGGTCCGAGCCCAGCCTGTTGAACCCCATCCTTCAACCCCCCGGTTGTTCCACCCCATCCTTCAACCATCCGGTTGACCCCATCATGGGTGTTGGTCAGCCTGTGATGGGTTCTATAAGTGGCCGCCGCCAGATACAGAATATCCCATGTGGATATGGCGGCTTAACAAAACCTAACCTAACCTAGCCATATATTCCTCACTCATTCTAATTATATGCCCGAATTGTTTAAATTAAAAATACTTGATAGTTTCAAATATTTTTTCTATTTTTCATTGAAAAACAATTTTCTTACATTTATTAAATTATATAATATAAAAAGTTTATATGAATTTTGATTAGATTAGATTAGGTTAGTTAGATTAAGCCGCCATATCCTCATGGAATATTCTGTATCTGGCGGCGGCCACTTTTAGAACCCATTATAGGCTGGCCAACCAGATGGTTGAAGGATGGAGTTCAACGCCGGGCCCGGACCCCTCCTGAAAAACTGGAGGTGTGGGACCCGGATTTGAACCCGGATCCTCCAGGGTGGTAAGCCAAAGCTTTACCACGCGGCCATCTGGCCGAATTTTGATTAGAAATACCGAGATTGATCAGCCTTCATCGAACATACAGATCCTTTATATTATGATTCCTTTAATTTATCATATTCTTGTAGTTAACAGCGCAGTTATCTAGGAAAAAAATATATTTAAATTTCAATAAATTTGCAATAAAAGAAAAATGTGAATTAGCTTATTATTTATATATAATTTTAATATGTAATAAAATGAAGCAAAAAAAAAGTTTTCATTGTTCACAAAGAATGTTATAATCCAGAAAAAGATATTTTCGAAATTTAGAATAATAATAATTTTATTATTTCTATAAATATTAATTCTAAATTTGTATACGAAACTCTTATCTTTTGCTATAGAACTTTTAATCTTCGCCTTATAATCTGTTTAATATAATATTTTTATTCTATATTTTTAAAATAAAATTTGTCCGATCTTTTCTTTCCGTAAATCAACTTATTAAAAGATGTCAATGTATGTATATGATAGCTTACGATTATTTTATAAAATAAATCAAATTTCGGTATATCTTTTTTATTTTAATCTAGAATCTCCCGGGATTCAAAAGTAGTCGGTATTCATGTTTTTTTTTAACTGAATCTTTCTATCCACATATGAAGGGGAATCTGGCATATAATGAAAAAACATGGAATTTATTATTCGAAAAGCAACTGGGAGAATTTAATTTTTTTGATATGGTCTGATCTGGGGATACTTTTCTCCACAAAATATGAAATAGCTTGAATATAAAAATTATTGTATTTTTAAAAATCTTTGAATATACAAATCAAGAAAATTACAGATGATTTTTAACATTTTTTTTTTAATTTATAAATTTTCGTGAGGATCTAGGGCTACCGGGATTCACCTATGATTGTATTCTTATGAAATAGCTTAAAAGCGATGCAGTTACACAGTCCAAACTACTCAATACCAGCAACAAGTGAAGCCATTGAAGTAGTGGGATTAGGTGGTATAATAGTGCATATTGGGGCACCTTTTTATTAATTATTTGAATCTGGTCATCATACTTACTAACATAAATGGGATACATCTGACCATCGAAACAAAGTTAATTTGCTATATCGTCGATTTTACGATGTTGCTGATGGGGTAAATCAATGTAGCGGGACGCCTTCACTTGTTGCTAGCATTGAAGAGGCTATTCAGTATATATTTAGATCGTTGACAGGTGAATCCCAGTGGTCCTAGATCCTCACAAAAATTTATTCTAAATTTTAAAAAGAATTTAAAAGTACACTGTGCTTCCATTCTGTAGAAGGAATTTCTGGATTAGCTATTTTCACAGATCTTTTCAAGAGAATATATTCTACCTTGCAGTATCCAGATTTGAACCCGAATCCTCCAAAGTTTAAATCTGGGTCCCACACCTTCAGATTTTCAAGAAGAGTCCGGGTTCAGCCTATTTTTTTGTCAACAGATGACGCCACACTCCATTCTGATAGAATACTATATGGAGGGGCGAAACAAACCCTTCCACAGGCTGTCCACACCTGCGGAGGGATCAGCCGGATTGTGGAGGACGGGGATCGAGGGCCGGGCTCGGACTCCATGATAAATATTTTCAAGAGATGGAACCCGGGTCTTCCAGAGTGAAAAGCTGAAGCGTTTCCACGCGGCCAATCCGGCTGACAGGGCCCAGCCTATTGAAACTCCATCCATCAGCCTTTCAGTTGGCTCCACCATAAATACTGGCCAACCAATATTGGCTTCCACCAGATACAGAAAATCAGTCACACCGAAGTTCATATTTCAGAAAAATCAATTGGTTCATCTGAAACTATTTTAAAAAATTCCATGTGCTTAATTTTTTGTGTGGATATTGGTTTTAACATAATAATTTTGAGATGAAAATACAATCATAATAACTAATAAAAGCCTATTTTACATTTTCTATTATCATCACATTCATAACAAATTGTTACTACATAGTTATTATTACGGGCTATGATGAACAGTTTGCCGATATTGGTTTTAACATAATAATTTTGAGATGAAAATACAATCATAATAACTAATAAAAGTCTATTTTACATTTTCTATGATCATCACATTCATAACAAATTGTTACTAAATAGTTATTATTACGGGCTATGATGAACAATTTTTATGAATACAGTTTGCATAATTATTGCTTAATAATTCTCGTATTGCATTAAATATTCTTTAATAGAAAAGATTATTTAGAAATAAAGTTAGATTTGATGTCCATAACAAGATTTCTCCTGTCTGCATTAAAATTAGATTATAGAAAAATATTTGCTTATGGGTTTTTCATAAAACGTGTTCGCAATATTTGCGAAAAACACATTAAACTTCGTAATGTTTACAAATTTTTCATGTGGATTCATTTATCCATCATGTCAACTTTAATTGGACAAATTTTTATGGATACTATAAGAGTCTTTGAAATGAAATATTAATACAGTTCTGGATACTTTCCATGAATATTTACTATTTAATTTTGATTTTACTGATAATGAAATGCATGCTTAAAATAACAATGAAGTCGGCCGGATATACTGCATAGAAGCAGGCTATGCTTCCATCCTGGAGGATCCAAGTTCAATTTCTGGATCAGATATTTCCACAATTCTTTTCAAGAAGGTCTATTCTAACCTTCAGGATCCCGGTTTGAACCCAAATCCTCCAAGATTGAAATCCGGATCCCACACCAAGTTCAGTTTTTCAGGAGGGATCGGGCATTGAAACTAATTAGATCATTAAAGCCCGCTTTACAATATCCCTTAAATTTTTTTTTTTGCTTTAACCACCAGTTATCTGTTTTAAAATTCTTAGATAAACTCTAATTGGTAGTTTAACGTTATTAATTACAAATTAGCGTTTATCTAACAATTGTAAAATAGATATCTGGTAGTTAAAGCTAACAGGGAATTTAATGCGACATTGTAAAACCAGGTCTACGAAATCCAAAATTAAAAGAAATTCCTCTGATTGTCTAACGGACTTTTTTTCTACGAATGGTAATTTTGAAAACTATAAATATACTTTATTACTAAAAAAGTAAATTATAATTTCTCCATTGATTTTTAAACAGAATTGAAAACTATAAATATACTTTATTACTAAAAAAGTAAATTATAATTTCTCCATTGATTTTTCTCCGATTCTTTATACTCGAAAGAATCGATTGATATACAATTGAGATTCGCTTGCAGCAGTTCCAAATCCCTTAGTTACGCCATTGAAGTTGATGATCGCTTTCGATTGGCCAAACAAAACGGACTATATTTTTGTGATAGTGATTTATTGATAATATGTTAAAATATAAAGATCATTTATCATTTATGATATCGTTTCTGTAATATTCTATAATTCGTTATTATAAATAAGAAGTAAAGAAAATATACATTGTAGGTATAGTTAATCATTTAAATTCAGAGGATTGGAGATTGATTGTTGATTTCTAATCTTCTAATTGCTCCCCTGAAACCAATTCTGATTATCTTTACACGGAGTGATCAATCAAAAACAACATAAAATTATAAAAAAAAGAGGTTAAAATAGTATGAAGGCCAAAAGAAATGCGTGTCTATTGATCTGTTCTGTGAATTTAACTGTTTAATAATTCCCCCTTGTTAACCCTTTAAAGTTAGCCAATCATCATCATCGAATACACAAAGCGTACGATGCGTCGCGTTGCCAAGACGCGTCGCCGCATTGCATCGCTGGCCGCCTCAGTACCCAGGTAGTAAGTAGGATAGCGACGCAATGCGACGCGTCTTGGCAACGCGACGCATCGTGACATTTTGTGTATTCGATGATGATAGGCTAACTTTAAAAAGTTAATGAAACCGAATTATGAATTGAATTTTCTTCTCTCATTAGATGATAATGAATTTTTAATGAATAAAAAGATATAACTCATAATGCAGTTTAAAAGCAGAGTTAAGCAAAAAGTCGACTAATTCGGTTTTAATTGATTACTAAGAGTATTTTCATGAAGAAAAACAAAACACAATTGAATCAATGGATTTTAGAACATGAGCTTTACTAGAAGGCATCTAATCTACTAATATTTAATAAAATATTGCTATAAAATTATATGAAAGGCACTGAAAATAGAAGCAATGCCACAAGAAATGTATTCATATCGATCGCTTCCGTAAATTAGATCATTTTGACAAAAATTGCTTGTGCCATAAAACCGAATATTCAACTAGATAAATTTAACTTCGGAAACAAAGGAGAAATATTTAAGTAAATTGTCCATTTGGAACTAGTCATGATCCGAAATGCTAAATCCACTTTCGCCAACATCGATCCGCTCTGATGACGTCACTGGTGCACGATTGGAAGGTGAGGCGGCGTCCTTGTCTACCTCACCTACTTCTGTATCTGCAAGGACGAAAACGTCGTCCTTACGGTCGAAGCCACCCGGGTGGCCCTAGAAGAAAAATCACTAAGAATATTGGGTGAAAAATAATAGGGCAACGTCATCAATTGACCTCGGTCAGCTCGACCATACTTATCTCGCAATTTTTGATGTCTTCCTTTTAGATTATGATGTTAATCGTTCCTTAAAATATTTCTTCACTCTACTTCAATGGCGAACAAAGCAATAGAGGCTTACAGGTAAGGGATGCGGTCGTTTCGGGTTGAATTAATATAGATTCGGATTTTAGGTTGTATCCCGGAACACGTTTTATGACTTCGAATCTAAAGAAATTAAATTCGGACTCCGGAATAATCGCAATTTGTGACAAAATTTCATTTTTCTCTCAGGAATTTGTAGCATCGGTTGATCAATACCGAGCAGTACGTCCTATCCAATGACCGATCGATTTCTTTTTCGCTTTTCCAATGTTTCTGTCTTAACCGGAAATGCCATTTGCTTTCGATGACGTAATAAATTAAATTTATAGTTTCTTAAATTTATCATAATTCACAAACGAATAAAATACATTTTTTTTAAATCTATTTTTTCGATACGATTTGATAAAAAAAATCTTTTTGTTTTTTTCATCGATTCGTAAACTAGAAAAGTTAAATTCTCTCTCGGATTTATTTTCATTTTTCTGTTAAAATTTTACCCGTCTCCGCTAATCATATTTCGTTTCTGAATTATATAAGCAGATCGATGCGGGAAAATTCCTCTTACTGATATAATTAAGCTTGCGGATTCATTGCAGGACCAAGCTGCCCGTGCCAAAAGTATCAGGTGATGATGTAAGTGTCTGGAGCATGTTGAGAAACTGCATCGGGAAAGTAAGCATTTTGTAATTTTAATAATTTACTGTAAGCTTCTAGTTGATCTCCAATACATATACTTGTATATCTTCTACAGGATTTATCTAAGGTAGCTATGCCCGTCGTGTTTAACGAGCCACTCAGTTTCCTGCAAAGAATTACGGAATACATGGAGTACAGTTATCTGCTGAAGAAAGCCAATCAAGCTGACGACGCCGTAGAGAGGATAGAGGTAGGTACTTTACTATATAATCATTTATTATTACGAAGTATCGAATACGCTGTTTTCTTCTAGTACGTCGCTGCTTTTGCTGTTTCTGCTTTGGCTTCCAACTGGCAGAGACTGAGTAAGCCCTTTAATCCACTTCTCGGGGAAACCTATGAGTTGGTAAGGTAAGATACTCTTTTTGTTCTTTAATCAGTCTACAGTAATCACTTAGACTATGTAAAAACTGACTTCTTTCTGTATAAAATATAGGAATGACTTAGGTTTTCGAATAATGTGTGAACAAGTGAGTCACCATCCACCTATCAGCGCTTTCCATGCTGATTCCGAAGATTTTGAATTCTATGGAACCATGCAACCAAAATTGAAATGGGGAAAATCCGTGGAAATTAAACCGGAAGGAAGATTGACAGTCAAATTACTCAGGTTAGTAAATACACTTTTCTTAATTAATAAGTTTTCTTGAGCTTCTTTCCTAAAGAAAGATAAATAATAATCATTTGTGATTTTGGATTAAATCTAAATTAGAGTGATTAACAAATGAGAAAGTGTTTCGTGTTTATTCTAATGAACACTGTTTCACTTTCGATTATTTCTTTTCTAAATATTATCTGATGCTAAATTGAATTTTACCTACTTCGAAAATTGCATCAACCGATAATCATTATAATTATCGAGAAGAATATGTGATAAAATAAAATTCCTGATATTAAATTCTGTAATTCTTTGCTCTGCAATATATCATAATTTCAGAAAATAAAATAATATTAATTAACCCTTTAAAGCTAGCCAATCACCATCGAGTACACAAAGCATCACGACGCGTCGCGTTGCTAAGACGCCACCTCGCATTGCGTCGCTCTCCTACTGACTACAGGGTTAGTAAGAAAGCGAGCGATGCAATGCGATACTTAGTGGCAACACGACGCGTCGTGACGCTTTGTAAACTAGATGGTGATTGGCTAATTCTAAAGGGTTAATAGTATTAAAGTTATTCTCATGAATGGATTTATAGTGAGAAATGAAATTAAAATTTGCATATTTTATGAAAGTAGCAAATAAATATCAGGGCAATGCATTGTAAATAATAATTGTTAATTTATTTTTAAAATAATGCTTCTTGACAAGCTTCAGTTTGCTCTTTGCAAATAGCAATAAATTACTAGAAATTCATAAATAGATAATTGGGATTAGAAAAAAAATTTATTTAACCTTTTAACCTTCCCAAAAGAAGCTATCAAGTCCCACTAGCTGAGAAATACTAGTTTATATTGTGAACTCCCTAAACTCTAATCGAAGAAGTTACCAAGTATAAAGAAATTCACTCTTCTTAATTGCAATAAACAAGGACTTTCAAAGAAACTGCGAAGCCCGGGGCAACTAATATTTTTGAGGCCCTTCAAAACAACAAGAAAAAACAGACAAAATTGACAAATATACAATGGTAGGTGTACAAGAAAAGCGAAAACATTGATGGAGAACTTCAAATTTTGACAAATACTGAAGCTCGAATAGTATAAAAATAAACAAATATACGTTTTATAATATACTGAATTTTAAATTGAGGCCTTTAAAATCGTGAGGGCTGAAGCAACCGCCCCTCTTGCCTCCCTCTGATAGCCACTGGAAATAATCGATATATTTGTTGTTATAAAGCCATTAGCATATTGATAGCTAGACTTTTGATCTACATATCGCTAACAATGATGGAAAATATTTTAATTATTTAAGTTTTATAAAAATTATATTGTTTAAGTTATTTAAATTATATTATATAATAGTTATTTTCCCTCTCAATTAAAAACATCAACTAGGCTATCACTCCAGAGTTAACAATATACAGAAATCGCTACTTTCGTTCAACAATAACTTTCAAGAAATCTATTAGGATATGTAAAAGTTAATTGCTTTAGAAAATAAAACATTTGTGGCCGTTTGAAATGTAAATTAATCAGGCTTGTATATTCAGCTGTTAATGTTTTTCTAAGGTTTTTCGTCAATTAAATACTACCGTAGGCGTTTTCTTGAATGTAATAAACATTCTATTTTCTTAGCATTCAAGTCAAATTTCACATAGATGTTTCTATAATAAGTATCATCTACTTTTTAGATGAAATGGGTAAGTTAAGCAATAACAGTTTCTTTGAAAAAGACTTCTAGTGATAATATGTCAATATCGCATTCTTAAACATGTCAATTATTTATTTATTTTGGATCCAATTTTGTTGAAATCCTGAGAGTTTAATTAATATGAGAAACGAACAAATTTATATTTAAATATGATCGAAATCGATTTACGATACATCTATGGAAGTGCCGTGAAGAGAAGTGAAAAAAAACGAAATTTTACGATCAATTTTTTTATTTTTTCAAATTTTGAATTGTAATCCCTATCCAATAATTCTGTGAAACAAAATTACTTCAAATCAATAATAATAGAATTATATTAATTAGGAATACTGTTAATATATGAACACACCTGTGTCCTGATGGATATAAATGTCAACTCCATGAGGCAATAGAGACAATGGTCCCTTGTGAAAATTTGAACACTGCGACAAATGTACCTTTTCGCCTTATTTTATATTTAACAGTGCATTAATTATACTCAAGTAATCATTAATATCAAAATGATTGTTCATTTTTGTATAATTTTTCGTGAAGAAAATATATAAATATTTGGGTATTGATAATTCTTAACCCAAAAATTAAATAATGATACCATTTGTAAATTTCTATATGAAATGAAAGCGATAAAGCAGTCTTGCAGAAACTTGCCATGGCAAACTACAGTTAAGTTTTGGTAGTGAACTTACTCACCCTATTTTATAGATTTAGACAGAGTTAAGGAAAATTCAAAAATATTAAGATACAGATTAGGAAAAAAAAAATATTTTCCGGCATGAATGTCTACCGAAACTAACGCACTGTGTAGAAATTGAGCGTAAAATTTTAAATAAAATCAATAGCTATAATCGAAAAATATTTTAGAATATCATCATGATATATCCTACAACTACAACGTGAATTAAAAAAGTAAACGATTTATGAATTTTATAATTTATTTTCTATGTATATTAAAAAGAATTCAAAAGATATACTATATTCTAGTAATAAATTCTCTTTTTTTGTTAGTAAATAACATTTTGTATTAATATATTTCCATTAATAAATTTCTAATAACTCTAAATGATAGCATGTGTTGTATATAATTTTCTTTTTAAATGTTTTTTTTTTTCCGCTGATTTAACTTAGCAACAACTTAGCAATGGTTACATTGCTAAGTTGATTCCTGCCGAGTTGTCGGGCATCGATACATCATTTTTGAGATCTCCAAATTGACTGGACCAAACTGGATGGAGTTTCTTTTAAATGAAAGATTTTTAAGGAATGTTATATTTAAAATTTTGTCTTCGTCCATCACATAGGAGATTTACAATATGCATATACACTTGTTGTCACAACAAAAAAACATACTAATGCATGTAAAAAAACTCTAATGGACCAATTTTGATACAATTTCTTTTATATGAAAGTGCACAAAACATTATAAATGGCATTTTTATTTATATTGTTAACTATAATATTTCATATAGAAATTTTCATACATTTGTATGATTCTGCAGATGGTTTTTTGTTAGCCTCTATTGGATCTAAAACGCAAAGGAAGTAATTTTTGGAATGCTTTTCAACAAATGTTTTATCAGTTATTGTAAATTTTATAGTGTTATCTTAATTTAAATAAGCGTTGCGACATAAATGTATATTATATATAATATTATTATTATTAATATATTTAGTTTATTTCAGGAAAATTATTTTTTATTATTATATGGCAATATATAGATTTATTTTAAAAACAATTTATAAAATACTCACTTATCTCTTTCTTCATCTATTACTTGTAAACTTTCTATACAAGATCCATCATTGATATCCATAAATATTATTTTCTTATGTTTTCTTATAGCTCGAATCCATCCCTTAAAATTTTATATAATTCTTAATATTTAGCTATAATTCAATTATTTTAAAATAACTGTTAATTTTAATATATTAGCAATTATGCAATAACATTATATACTCATTTCAAAGTTGCATTAAAATTATTTGGAAGATCATATTTGATGATGATAAACCAAACCCTAAAGATTACTTTGAAGTTATGCCTAAAATCCCTAAAGCATTCTTTTTCAACTACTACAGTCAATTCTTGTTATTTGCGGATTCCGTATTTGCATAGTTGACTATTCATGAAAATTTATTTGTAACTACAAAATTGTTATTCGCGACGATTTCGTGCTTATTTGCAGACTCCTGCTGAGCAGTGAAAATACTGTTACCAATGTAAACACTCTCTCTCTCTAATAAAGAAAGTTGTTTGTTACCAAATGTAGTCTCTGAATCGGTTTGCCAGAAAATTTCTCATTACCTATCGTTGCTCACTCCACAGACTGCAGGTAGGCCAAAAGCCTGTTTGTATAGTTCGCAGGTCCCATAGAAGATTGTGATCCTATGCTTGAATGCAGCCTCAAATTTAGGTGCCTAACTTCCTGCGCATTTGCTCCTTATGCCGAAATTTTAGAAGATCTGAGGCAAAAAGCAACGCAGACAAGGCTGATGCAGTTTTTCAACGCAGTTCAGAAAGACAATATATCAACTGTCACATCAAACATCTTGCAACATCAAAAAACTATCAATCAAAAATAAGATTTTATTTACTGCATAATTAATATTTTTAAAAATTAAATAAAGATTACTGTAATTATAATACTGTATATAGTACTATACACTGCATATACTGTAATTATTATAAGTAATGTAATACAAATTAAATAAGGTGTCTGTAAACAGAAAAACACACATAAACCAAGTATGAAAATGTTGGGAAGAAAGGTTTGCAGGAACCTAACTTTATATTTCCCATAGGCACAATGGTTCACTATTTGTTAATTCAGTATTTGTGAAGAATTTACAGAGCATAACTACCGCGAAAATCGAGAATTGACTGTATATTATTATTATTATCATGCTGTAGAAAATATTTTATCATCAAAAACATCTAGAGATTTAATAAATTTACTAAATAATGAAATGGGAAAAATTGTTTTGAACTAAACACAAAATAAAATATACACATCTTTTCAAAATTATTAATTTTGCATAATTATTATGTTTGTATATATAATATTGTATATGTCATTTTGGAAGAAAAAATAAATTTATACGAAAAATATTATAAATAAATATTATACCAAAAATAGTACTTAAACGTACAAAAAATAATTATTATTTTATTAACAGCCATTAATGAAGAAAATTTTTTTAACTGCTATTTTTGTATGTTTTTTTCTTCCCAAAAATGTAAATAAAATCATATGGAGATAATTGATTTATATCATTTCATTTTACTTTGTTCTTATTACAATCCTTATAGTTCTAATTGGTAGATTGCTAGATTTTTTGATAGATCAAAGATATACTTCAAGTTTAAAAAAACTTGAAAATTGCTAAGTATTACTATAGACTGGCTATTCTCAAATGCAGCAACCAACTATTTTAGTGTTGCCACAAAAAATATTTTGTGTAAAAACAAATTTTATGGAAATGATAGATATAACTGTATTAAATTTCTATTATTATATTTATAGAACTATCCTGCTTATAATAAATTAATAGAAGCCATCCATACTTCTACTAATTAAAATTATTCATTTAATTAAAAAATTATTTTTTCCAAATAAAAATTGAATGAATGAATATTTTATTCAATCCATGAACTACAAAAACAAATAATAAATTTTTATGATATTAAAGTTAAAGTTAGTTCAATCATGTCAGTGGATATTAAATGAAACAAAATATCAAATGGCAATAGTTACTTCACATCTACTATGAACAGATCAATATTCATGAGTGGTCAGCTGAAGGTTGAAAAAACATCATGGATTTCAATGTCCTAAAATAAAATTTGGGGATCTGATCAGGAACTACTTTCCCAAAACCGAATATTTAGGTGGCAAACAACTCTTTACCATGGTGACACTTGATGACTTTATCTTTACAAAAAAGATCAGTGCAGCCATCAACAACTTCTCATAGCCACATTGTACAGCCCCATTAAAATTTTTCTTGAGAATACCTATTCTAGAGTAATATTTTTTATTTATGAATAAAAATTAATTAATTATTTTGATTCATTATGCTAATCAACAGATTTAAACTATAGTTAAAGTTGAACATTTTCCATAAAAAAAATCAGTTACGTATATTCATTAGAGCAAATATGCATATATAATATATTTTGAAATATAAAGTGACTTACAGATTCAAACTATTCTTATATCTATTATTAAATTAGTATATTCGTATGATATCAATTAGTCACTAATATCAATATATAGTATTCAAGTAACATATGCAGACATTTTCATAAATCTTTTAATATTTATGAAATAATAAACAAGAAATATATTACATATCATCAGATTATATATCAGTATAAAAGCATATGCAGTATTTGATTAAATAATTTATTAAATAATGTACTTTATGTGAAATTTATTAAATATCATATAATATATGATATGCAATATTATATTGCTCATAATCATTTAACAATTCATCTTTTTATGATTATATTTATTGCAAACATCCCAAGTAATACTATTAATTTTATATCATAAATTCTCAAGAAACTTAAAACTGCTTATTATCAGTCTCAATAAATCCAACATTATCAAAGCACAAAACAGCAGTGAAGTAAAACAATATTTATTAAAAGACAGTAAAAATGCTTTCGGTATGCTACGATACCATCTTCAGTTACAAACTTATTATGCAGTAGAACAATTTTTAAACAAAGTACTGGAACAATGTAACAGCTGTTTTTTAAACTGGTCTATCCAGAAATATTTACATAAATACTGATATGGCTGAAAAATCTCTAAAGTTACAAGACAAACAATAGTAAACATAATAAATAAATAAAATAAAATAAGCCAAGTGTTTCCGATCCGCTTAGGGTTATCATATATAAGACAATAGTCCATCTTGCTAATAGCAAATAGGTAAAATACAATAAACAAGAATTTAACAACTTAAACTTAATAGGAGTAGTCGTTATATTTATGGATCATATATTTCCAGGCTTTTGACATATTATCTGCGAGTTGTGAATTAACAACATTTTCATTTTCGCTAACTCTTAAGATCTCTATTTTTTTGGAAATAAATAAGTCTCTATGGTCATGCACTTTCTTGAAGATCTTTGCTTCATCCCATAAGATGTTAATGTCCTTCTTATAGGCTCTTTGGGCCAATGCTATTACTAGATTGCCTTTTTGTACGTTATCCTTATGCTCCTTTACTCTATCACTAAAGTTTCTTTTTGTGGCACCTATGTAGACTTCTCAATAATATCCAGGACAATCGCAGAGAAGTCTACATACGTTAACATCTTATGGGATGAAGCAAAGATCTTCAAGAAAGTGCATGACCATAGAGACTTATTTATTTCTAAAAAAATAGAGATCTTAAGAGTTAGCGAAAATGAAAATGTTGTTAATTCACAACTCGCAGATAATATGTCAAAAGCCTGGAAATATATGATCCATAAATATAACGACTACTCCTATTAAGTTTAAGTTGTTAAATTCTTGTTTATTGTATTTTACCTATTTGCTATTAGCAAGATGAACTATTGTCTTATATATGATAACCCTAAGCAGATCGGAAACACTTGGCTTATTTTATTTTATTTATTGTATTTATTATGTTTACTATTGTTTGTCTTGTAACTTTAGAGATTTTTCAGTCATATCAGTATTTATGTAAATATTTCTGGATAAACCAATTTAAAAAACAGCTGTTATATTGTTCCAGAACTTTGTTTAAAAATTGTTCTACTGTGTAATAACTTTGTAACTGAAGATGGTATCGTAGCATACCAAAAGCGTTTCTATCATCTTTTAATAAACGTTGTTTTACTTCACTGCTGTTTTGTGCTTTGATAAGGTTCGATTTACTAATTTTATATATCATCATCAACTGATAGATAAGCATTTTTATGAAAATTCTTCTTAAAAAAGTTTTCCATATTTCATATTTTCACCTAACATGATTTGAAAAGAAATTGAGCTATTATAATCATTATGAAAATTTTTATAATGATTATAATGGCTATCAAAATATTTATACTATCATCATTTTTATAAAAAATGTAATAATAGTATAATAGATCTTGGATGGAAAAATGCCCATATGTCAGGAAATTCTTCAAGGATCCAAATTTAAATTTTTAAAATTATTGCAAGAACCTACAAATTCTGTACCATTAATACCTATACTTAATAACTTCCAGTTGGAAAGTGGCATAAAACAACAATGATGATATCTATGTTTGTATCCTCCAATAATAACTTTAAATTTAAGTTAAATCTAAGCCAAATAAAAGATATTCAAGAGATATTTCTTCTTGTTGATTGCATATTATACAATATATGTAATGGTCATTATTTATTACAATTGAAGAGTGTGATCCCAAAACACGTTCAGTCCATTTTGATCATTTTTTTATTTGATGCAAATACATACTCCTATTGAAGTCATCTATCTTATTAAAGGCCGGTTTGTTCCCAAAACCATGCCAATCAATGTGTATGGGACACTTGAGTCCTGCTTTGCTTTTGAAAACTTGCTCAGTCTAGAGAGCAATAACGATAAAAACTTGCTCAGTCCTTTGTGCATATGAAGAGCATTTTCTTAATCCTGCCAGCAGGGCAGTAAAAAAAACAAACTGCTATTACTGTTGGCAATAAATTTGTGGTGGGAATTTTTGTCATGTTTAATAAAGGAAAAATTGTTATATTGGTTATTAATTTTCATGTTAGAAGTTCTTGAAATGAAATCATAACATTAAAAATTTAAGTTTCTGGGGACTTTTTTATCTATTAAAAAAGGAAAGTTATTTTTCTGAATTCTAATAGTTCCTAATTTGGAATGATTAAATACATATTCTGGGGCCTTTCCCATGAGTATAATGTACTCATGGGGAAGGCCCAGAACTTACTAAAAGGCCCATAAGTAAGTTCTGGGGAATGCCCCAGAACTAATAAAAGTAATGTTTGAACTTCCCTACGAGTACATTGTACTCATAGGGAAGTTCAAATATTTACTTTTTACTACAGTCAATTCTCATTATTCGTGGTAGTTATGTTCTGTAAAATCTTTGCGAATACTGAATTAGGGAATATTGAATCATTGTGCCTGTGGGAAATATAAAGTTAGGTTCCAGTGAATGTTTCTTCTCAACATTTTCATCCTTGCTTTATCCTGTGCTTTATCTGTAATACACATTGAATAAAGACACTTTATTCTATGTGTATTACAGTACTTACGAATAATTACAATATATGAAGTTTACAGTACTATATACAGTACAGGTTGATAATCAAAAATCCGGCAACCTCAGGACCTGAGGATTGCCAGATTTTCGATGTATAAATATGCTGTATATATTTAACAGAAAAGGACTAAGTGTACAGCACTTTAAAGAAATAAAATTAAACACTAAATAGAAAAGCAAATGAAATTTTTAATGTTCAATAACTACATAAAAGACTGTAGTTCTACAGAATGTTAATTCAATTAAATAAAATAGTTAAAAGACTGTAGTTCTACAGAATGTTAATTCAACTAAATAAAATAGTTCCTCAGAATTATAATTCAATTAAATAAAATAGTTCTACAGAATTTTTATTCGTTACTGTACTCTCGAGAAAAAAAATTAAAAGATTTTATAAATTGCCAATAAGCAAAAAGAGTCAGAAAAAATGCCAAAAAAATTTCTAACGCCAACCACGTCTAAAAAGCCAAAAAGAGCTCATTTGGTATCAGAAAAGCCAATCTGGCAACCCTGATTGCAAGCACGACCAAACATCTGATTCTGGAGTACAGCGCTGTCAAAACATAAAATATGGTGCCTCAAAAAAACTATGGCGCACCAACACAGTAAATTTAAAAATGCACTCCCGACATTCATGCCAAAAAACTGATGGAACCAGAATATTGATTGCCAGATTTTTGATTCTCAACCTGTATTATAATTACTATAAAATCTTTATTTAATTTTTTAAAACACAACTATGTAGTAAATATAAAATCTTAGTTTTGATGGGTAGTTGTTTGATGTGGCAGCTGACACATTGTTTTCCTGAATTGCATTGAAAAACTGTATGAGTCTTGTCTGTGTCACTTTTTACCTCAGATTTTTGAAAATCTCTGCGTAAGGAATAAATGTACAAAAAGTTAAGCACCTAAATTTGAAGCTGCATTTAAGTATAGGGTCATATTATTCTGTGGGACCTGCAGATGATAAGAACAGACTTTTGGCTTACCTGTGATCTGTGGAGTGAGCAAGGATAGGTAATGAGACTTTTCAGGCAGAACGACAGAGATTACGAGTAAGAATAACATTTATAACAGTATTTTTGTGGCTCAGCGATAATCCGCAAATAAGTGCAAAAGTTCCGCAAAAATCGAATTTGTGGTTACTTCTTTTGTATGGTAAGCTTGGTGGCTAAATTTTGATTGCCCCTTTCCACTCAAATAGAGTACTAAGGGAGCCGTTCTGGGCCAAAATTAAAAGCGAAAAGTAGAAAAAGCAAAGAACCATTCCAACTTAACCTATGTGATGACATGTGTGAGAGTAGCCCAACCCATTCTATATGTTAAATAGAAGCTTAGAACTATGTTAGTAGAAATTAAGTATTATGTTATTAGAAAC
>AYEL01089223.1:0-16921 GCA_000484575.1 Olivierus martensii | reverse complement strand
TATCACAGTCACTCTGCTAAAGAATTGATAGGACAGAAGGTGTTAGTAGTACCAACCCGACCTAACCTAAACATTCTGATATCTCCACTCCCACAAGAAAAAAAGTGTGGGGGTAGACATATCACCGGCGCACCTCAGCCATCGGGAAAAACCAATGGAGAAAATAATTAAAAAAATTATTTGATGATTCAAATAATCAATCAAATAATTATTTGAATATATTTAATATATTCCAATCAAATAAGATATAAAAAATTATTTGAAAAAGTATTTAAATAAATTTTTATTTAAATAATACCCAAGTCTGTTTTAAAATATCCTAAGAAAATCTCAACTAAAGTGCATTGAATTTAAAAGATTACAGCATTAGAATATTGTTAGAAATACAAATTTTCTGAGTTGATCTTGCTGTTTTTAACTAAAAACGTGAGTTTATTTTAGTATAAGGTGGAGTGAGGTAAGTGCAGAGCGGTTTTTACAAAGTTGGGACTTTAAGCGAAGGTAGTTCAACCTATCGTATAGCAGGGTAAGAGTGTAGGTGCAAGTTAAAGAACCTTTGAAGTTTTGTTTACGCACACTAATAGGCACTAGCAGAATTAGAAAAAAATCTGCTATAAAATACTTTTTACCGCATTAAGCTAGGTTGTTCCGTTTTAGAGTTATTCTTTGTTAAAGAAACAAGGATTGAACTCTTGAAATGTGAAAGGACAACTCTGTTCAACCGATTTCGATCGGCTTTAACCTACAGGTTGGGGCCATCGAAAAGTGACTCGTATAAAACGGTTTAGGTCACTATGCCTTTGTTATTAAAAGAAATCGAGGTCAAATGTCATAAGGCCGGACCGCACCGCTTATATGCCTAAAAAATTGCATTTATTTTAATTGAAGCTGCAGCCTAGTGATTAAGGCGCTTCCCTGCGGAACTGAACGCTGTGAGTTGGATTCTCGATTGCGTGCGTTTTTTTCAAGTGAATAAATTAAAATATTACTAACAGGTACTTCAGGTAAAATCCAGTTTTTTTTTTTGTCATGGTTATCTTTGGCAAAATCACTTTTCAATTATTGTTTGATCTCTTTCTCGCTTTATCTCTCTCATCTCTAATTGTCGTAATTCACCATGCGTAGAGTGATATCTAATATATCCATTTGCGCTCGAAGCCTCTTTACGTATGGGATAGTAGCAATTCGACGAGCTGCTACTATCCAATTCGTAAAAATGACAAAAAACTTGATTTTATCTAAAGTTTTATTGCTAGTAATATTTTAATTTATTCACTTGAAAAAAAACACGTAAGAGAGACTCGAACTCATAACGTTCGGTTCTACAGACAAGCGCCTTAACCCCTACGCCGCCACTTTCTTTAAAAAATATTATTTAGGTATATAAGTGGCGCAGTCCGGCGTCATGACATTTGACCTCGATTTTTTTAAAAACGAACGCATAGTGACCTAAACCGTTTTACACGAGTCACTTTTCGATGGCCCCCAATTCTGTATGGTAAAGCCGATCGAAATCTGCTTTAACATACAGGCAGGGGGATGGAGGTAGTGTCCTCCCCTTGCGAAATGTGAGGGATGGTATAGTGTAATATGACAAAATGTTTTTTTATTGAATAAAAATGGTTTATACGAAAAGCTTAACTGATATCTTTGCATTTATCAATCGTCATCTCGGACAACGTTCCCATGTCGTTCATTTCTTTTGAATAATCGCTCCTGTTGGTTTTTCTGACGTAGCTGCGACCCATGTTATATGCTAGAAAAAGAAGGTAATAAACAGATTAAAATGTAGAATACGAAAAAATAAAATTGAACGCTTTATGAGGCCAGAACAGCCTATACGCGATTACCCCAAGCTGCTGTTCCGCAATTGCCTTGGGTAACAATATTTAGGGACAAGATTCCAGGGTTTTTCTCAAAAACTTTTGAAATGTCAAAAAATATTGTTTGCATAATGTAAACCCTGTTAGGCACTTTCCCCAGGTAACAATATTTACGGGGCAAGAGCCTTAGGGTTTTTCTCAATAAATTTTGAAATGTCAAAAAATATTGTTTACGTTGGCGCTGTTAGGCACTTGCCCTGGATAACAATATTTACAGGGCAAGTGCTTTCCAGGGTTTTTTCTCAATAAATTCTGAAATCTCAAAAAATATTGTTTACGTAATGTAAATCTTAATCAATATTCTTCGTATTTACAAAAAAATATCTCCTAATATTTTACGTAATGTAAACCTTAATCAATATCCTTCGTACTTACTAAAAAAATATCTCCTAATATGAAGTAACTTAAGAATTTTTTGCACTTTTAAAATGCTGTCAAAGTTTTGTTTGCTGTTCGGACGCGATGCGCTTGTAAAAGTCGATGTAAATGCGGGATTTGCATCATTCATCGTGAGTTATCTATTTTGATAAATGGATATTAACTTGTAGTAGAATATTACAATATCAAATAGCAAAATTTCGCTTTTCTTATAATATAAAAAAACCTGATAATGCATTTCCCCCAAGTACGCCCTTACCCCATTGCACCTTATTTACTTTTATTCATTACGGCTCACCTTAATGCATAAAAACTAAAAATTCATATTTATGGAAGTTATATTGTGAAATTATTGTTTGTGTTATGTGCTCTGTTCTGATAAAATTGGTTTCCGAAACGATCCGTATACATTATTTCTATTTTGTAATTAATTGCTAATGATTTAGAGTAATTGCCAACAACTTGATGAAATCGGTATGTTACGGTAAAAGTGATGAATCTTGTGATTATGCATAATCACCAGTCGAGGATAGTAAATTTGATAAATAATGCATTCTCGTCGAGTAATGAAATAGTTTGCTGCATACATGGTCATCTATGTAATAAGTTTGGCTTTAAGCAATGAAAGAAAATGATATTTCACTCGGTTCAAAAAAATAATCGCAAATGAAGGAGAAGAAATTAGAGTACGGGCATGTAATGAAATAGTTTGCTGCATACATGGTCATCTATGTAATAAGTTTGGCTTTAAGCAATCAAAGAAAATGATATTTCACTCGGTTCAAAAAAATAATCACAAATGAAGGAGAAGAAATTAGAGTACGGGCAGACATAGTACGACGAGACACGACGCAGCGGTAATAAAAAAATCCCGATAATGTATTTCCCCCAAGTACGCCCTTACCCCACTCCGCCTTACTGAAATAAATTCAATGCAGTGTCACATTTTCAGGCTTTTACTTGATAAGTTTTAATATCTATCAAGCTGGATAATTAGTTAATATAACTCAAAAACTTGCCAAGTGAAAGCCTGAAAGTGATATTATATTGAATTTATTTCAATATATAAATCTCATGTTTGGACATTGGGGTTGGAATGGAACTAGGCACCAGTTTTATATCTGTACAATTTTGATGGCAAAACAAACCTGGTAGAATAAAACTTGGCCCATTTTTTCACATTTTTGGTTTTAGTGATATATCAGTACTTTTTGCTAAGTTGTTATATTGAATAAACACGCTAAATAAATAATAATCTATGATATCTAAATATTAATAATTCTTTACTCCATGTCATTTTTTTCTTTTAACCGATGTTTATGAATTATCATAATTCGTATTAATAGTGTTTTAATACAGGTGAAAAAGTATTTCTTTGGCTGGAACCACGACAATATTTCGTAATAACCGATATATTCATTATATTCACCAATATATTCATTAAAAAGATTGCTATATAGGCTACGCCACATTGTCAGATGCAACGCGTTCAATCGCTTCAAATTTCTACGTCTATGGGAAGCACTATATAATTTTGATGAGTGAGTCAGTGCCCAAATTTGTGATTTTCTGGGGCCTCTATCTCCTACATCAGTGTCTGCCAAACTTTTTTATTTAACGGCACACTGAAACAGGGGAATTTGTTTCGCGGCACACCAAATAATAATCCGGAAAAATTATTTTATTAATACGAATCAAAATATTAATATAGATGACAATAATAAAATAATATTATTTTATCGAAATTAATAAGTAGGTAATATTAATAAGAATTTTATTAATGAGAAGGATGCGACTGATTTTGAGAAATACAGTATTTATATCAAGAGGTGTCTGTAAATTAGATGAATATACACCCTCCTCATTTGCCATCGATAATGTTTCCCATTTTTCATTATTTTATTTCCATGAGAGCTGATAAACCTAATTCGCAAATGATTCGACGATGCAAACGGCAACAAGGATTTAATGGCTGTAGAAGTTATTCGAGGATATTGACTCAAAGCGAAATCCAAAATGCTGACAATTCTAGCTCAGAATGTGATTTGTGCTTTGTGCACAAGGTCATTTCTCGAGTCTGTTAAATTTTCTTTTTCTATTAATGTCAGTTTTGTTTCGTGGTATTTTGCGATTTTTATTATCACTTAGATTCGTAAATGGACTGAATTTTATGACCGAGAAATGTCATATATTAAATATTTTTAAATCTTTCGCGATACACAGTTTGGCAGACACTGTCCTAGACACTTTGATATTAAAGCTTCATATTTTACAGGGTCGTGAGGGAATAAAGCTTAACACATATGCAATTTTCGTTTTACTATTTAATCGGAAGCGAAGTTATTGAGATGGCAAATATGGCTTAAGTTGGTTGGTGTAAATATACATCCGGTGTGCGCCGCGCGATCTTGGTCCGGCGAACTGCTGTGCGCCTTGATAAGCATGTATGCTTTTTTGAATTATAACGAATATTTTTATCCAATATGTTTCGGGAAATACTGCATAAATTTCAACGAAATTAGATATGACCTGTAAAACATCAGAATTATGTGTAGTTTAAAATTGCTAACTGATAGAGGAAATTGTCCATATTATTTGTGATGTAATTTTCTTTTTTCAATATAGTTTATTAAAATTTCATGCAATTATAGATCTCAATAAGATTACATCAGATGAGCGATATGAAGAACAGAAATGCTTATTGAGTAATTTATTTTATCATGCCTTTGTTTATTAATTGTGCTGAAATTATGAAGTCATTTTAATTAAGCAATCTAAGAAATATCTACTTTTGAAATTTCTTCAATATTAATTGAATGCTGTATACAGCAGAAAAGGAAGTTAATGCAGGGATATTAATAGCAGAATTAAAAATGCAACGCTTTTCAATGCTGTAATTGCTAGTTTCAGATTGTTTTTGTTATTTACAATTTGAATTTGTAATTTCAAAGTTGAAACTCTCTATCCTATTGAAAACTTTTGCAGAATGCTATATTAATAATTCTTAATTGATCTATAATAATAAATAAAACAAGTATTGAGTTCAGAAAGGAATTAAAATCGCCTTCTTATCGAATGTGTTGTTTCTTGTCGAATGAGTGTAATAAAAAAAAAATTAATAATTTGTTTAAGTGAATTTGTGGTCTTTATAGAAAACAAATTGACAATATATTCATGTCAAAATTAAAATTTTATATTATTGAAAATAGATGGCAAGTAGGCCTAAGTGTTAATTGTCTCGCAGCGCCTCGCTGCGTCGTGTCTCGTCGTACTATGTCTGCCCGTACCCTTAGAGTTGACACCCGGATAAAGACATTTATAAAACTTGAACATGGTAGGCCCGATATTTTGTATATGATAAAAAAGAAAAATTACAAACTTCATTGAGATCGACATCACTAATCAAGATTTGCTAACAACAGTTGAAAATGAAAAACACGAGGAAATATGAATTAATGGCAAAGGAATTGAGCAGGATGTATAAGTTTCAAGTAAAGATTACTATGTGATGACTTGAAAAGGAATTGCAATCAATGCCGGATTAACAAACATACAAATAAGAGGAATGTGTAGCACCCGTAATTTAGAGAAACCCGGCTTCAATACAGTAAAATATCAAAAAAATAATAATAATAAAATAAATAAATAAAAATTATTTTAAAAAGTCAATAGGGCAGAAAAGAGTGGAATGTTTATCAATGTTTGGTATAGAAAAAAATATAGTTGAACAGCTACATTGCAGAGATACTATTCATGAATTTTCTGAAATGAAAATCAGAAAACGAAAAATTTAAATTTTTTAAATGGCGATTAATGACTACAATTATATATATTTCGTTATACTAGAAACTCTTTTATAATGCAATTACTATCGTATTAGTGTTTCTATTCTTAATTAATAATAAAAATTTTAAGTGATATTTACTTACATAAACTGTCAGTAATGTTCATTATGATTTATATTCCTTTTTTGAAGCAAATTCATGAAATCACAGCAACTTTTGATAAGAATTATTTAAATGGCAGCTGAATTATCTTGCTATTCGATATATTTTATCTTATTATCTTATATCAGCATATCTTATCGTAATTTGACGCACTATTATTCATTCCCAATGATTTTTCTATTTTGTTTTAATTTCTGCTCATGGCTCGACGAAACTGCGAGGAGAGTATGTAATATATTATTTACAACATAAGAGCATATATGCAATGTAAAATAGCTACTCATCAAGTGAAGGAACAGGCAACAATTATCTTCATTTTTCCAATTATTTCCATTTTTCACTCGCATCAGTTTTAATCTCTTAAACACTAAAAACTGTTTCTTAGATTCGCTCTTATCTATTCCAAAATATATCTTTCATCACCAAAGAGAAATCATCGAATTTATGGTATAACTATTTAAAAATTTCGGCAAGTCTTCCATCACTTCTCATAAACAAATATCCATCACTATATTTTCAATTCTCTCCAAACATTTTAAAGAATTTGTGTTTGGAGACATATCATTGATTTATATATACTAAATAAATATACTAAATCAAATAATAAGTAAAGCTAGGTAGACACGATCAGAGCACACTCGGACCGAGTTCACTCGGAGATGAACTCGGTCCGAGAGTACTCGGACCGAGTTTTAAGTTCGTTTACACGTTCCGAGTATACTCTTTCTATAATCTTGAGATGAAATACATTCAAAACTAACTACGATATACTAATATTTAGTTTGATGAACTTTTAAGACGCATTAATTCTAAAATTCCATCATTTGACACAAACATGAGAGCTTCGCTCTACCTACGCGATCGTCGTTTACTGCTTTCCGCCATCTTAAACTTCCAATCGTCTGCCACTCGGTCCGAGTATTTTGGTTGCCGTCCGAGTTTACTCTGCTCGGATGAAACGGTCCGAGTAGCGTCCGAGTGGGTGCGCGCGCATCGTCCGCGTGAACTCGGTCCGAGTGTACTCTGATCCTGTCAACCTAGCTTAATCAGGGAAATCTAAAGCAAACTTATTCAGCGTATTTACAATAGTTAAATGTTTTAAATAAACGATTACACACTAAAAAATCTCTCCCATCAAGTAATTCAAAGAGAACATCCATATTAAAATACCAAACACTTCATCCTAACAACACCAAAAATAAATAGCAATACGAATACTTATACTTTAGAGTAACAAACACTCAACCAATCATATCAATAGAGGTAGTACCCCAAATGTGACAGATTGTTAACTACTATCATCTTCCAGAGAAAGTGGTGATAACATCAGAAATCAGTTTGGATATATGAATAAAAGTCGGTCGGATTCAGATGTTGTCGCTCATCCCTATTCAAGGAAGAACACTTGATATTCTTCTTTGTTTTTTAATAATAATTGTATCAGATAGAAAATATTTTATTTAAGTTATTTTTCATCAAATATGATTTATCGCTCTTCAAATAACCTACTGTTTCCTTTGCTACTACAAATTCGTATTAATATTAATTTGAATAATCGTAAAGACTTGAGTGAAGAAGAATAAGCACATCTGTAAAACAGAAAATATGGATAAGTATCACATGTTAAAACATACTATATATACATAAATATATTGATATTTGCATTAATATTATATGGAAATATTTTAAAGAAATAAATAATGCTGATATAACTTTTTCTTCATACACTTTACGTCGGTGTTCATCTCTGGATCATTTCTTTCTATTGAATACTATACAAGTTTTCATCCTATTGGCAACTAAGAGTGAAGGATATTTGAGCGCCCAGTAAGTATTACCTACCGTAATAGAGGAATCATAATTCACAAAGGTGGGATTCAAAAGACTGGTCCGGGATGTCTCCATTAAAAATGCTAACAATTGCTGATATCCAGTCTGAATATCCATTTTGAACGTTAGCTCATTTTCTTAAATTAATTACAAGTTAAATGTATAAACGATAAGAACAATTCAATTAATTAATTTAAAAAAAAATTTTTGGAGGTTCCAGATTTCATATTTCATGTGATTATATGGTGGTGCACCAATCATCATCTTGATACAAAAGTATTGATAAAAATGATAATATTACAGCATTTTTATACGTATAAATAAATTTTAATTCGGTATTTTAAATTTTGACCCTAAGTATGAAAATTAAAATTTTGCTTTTTCGCGGCTGTTATTTCATTATTCAATATTTAAAAAAATCTTATCTATTAGTTTTCTGTTACATTGTAATGAACTTCAGGAACGAACACTATCAATAATAAATTAAAATAATGCCATTAGCGTTGAGAAAATTAACTCGGCCGGTTGGCCGCGAAGTAAAGCTATGGCTTATCACTCTGGAGGATCCAGGTTCAAATCCGAATCAGGAGGATTCAGGCCTATTGTAATGAACTTCAGGAACGAACACTATCAATAATAAATTAAAATAATGCCATTAGCCTTGAGAAAATTAACGCGGCTGGTTGGCCGCGAGGTAAAGCTATGGCTTATTACTCTGGAGGATCCAGGTTCAAATCCGAATCAGGAGGATTCAGGCCCGGTTTGTTGAACTCCATCCTTCAATCATCCGGTGGATCATATCATGGGTGTTGGCCAGCCAGTGATTCGTTCTATAAGTGGCTGCTGCCATATACAGGATATCTCATGAGGATATGGCGGCTTTATCTAATTAACTAACTGATTCAGCCAAATTACCATATGCTTTTTCTAATTTTTCACTTCCCAAGTATGATTTGGTGGTATATTAATTAAAATTAATCAATTTTTTTAAATTTCTCTGAAAATTAATAAATCATCGTCAGAATTAGTGCTTACATACTTACATTTAGAACAGTATATTTTGTGATGGGAAAGAAGTCCGCAAACTTTAACGATAGTTTCCATTCTTTGCATTGTTTCATCAAATTACAGACCTGAAAATATAATTATTAGTATTTCAATTTAGGCAAGAACCAAGCAAACTTTTAAATATTGATCAAAACAAATGTTTGTACTTTACCAAAATGATATCTTCCATTGACTTCTGAGATAAAGAAATTTCATATATTTTGGAATAGATAATCTTCTGCTATAAAATATATATTTTACATTAAATATTATATATAACGTATATAAAAAAATCAAAATTTGTTATGTATATTATTGATAACAGAAAAGACCGAAATCCGTAAAAGAAACAAATTATTTTCTACATAAACGGATGTCAACAACAAATTAATTTTTACTTTAATAATAATTATTATTAATAATTATATTATTATTATATACAGCTACAATTACATATTATATTAAACTTGTATTGGTTCATTCACTTTGTTTCTTAAAGTGTGAAATCTAAACTTTGGGATGGATAAACTTTTAAAAATATTTTTAGATTTTTTGAAAAGTAACTTTAAATATAATCCCTCAACATTTTGAATACAGTCATATCCAACCTTATGTCTTAATTCGTTCCAAGATTAACGAGTGAACTTCGATGAAAATTCGCAGTGTCTAGCCATATAGCGAAAGTTACATCATCATCAATACGCGTATACCAAAGTATTTGCATCGCGTTTTTCGTCTGTGAGACCCAGCCTTTAGTAGACTTTTATTTTTTCATATTAAGAAAAAAACCGATGTAAAGTCGAAACGATTTAAGTCCAGGTATAATTGTATTATCTCTTTATCGCACTTCTGGTAGGTCTGACAGTTGTTGCTACAACGGGCGTGTGCTGTTCTTGGTGGAAACGTGAACAATTTCACAATAAAATATAGTTTTATTTGTTATTTACGGCTTCCTTCCAATTGCAGATTGCTAAGTGGAATTGCATACGAATGTAATCGAAAGTCTAACAAATGGTCTAGTTAATTGTACCTTCACTCTTAAGGATTCAGATTCCATTCCCGAGTTTCACAACTTAATTTTTTTTTCAGGTGAAGTCTAAATCCAGTTGTTAATCCCATCTTCACAGCTGATGGCTGACCCACAATATATTTGAACTGCTCGTGGTTGAAATGGAAATGTGGTGCTGTTTAGTAATTATCGAAGAGGAAATTGGGATAAATCCAGAAAGGAAAATTTGCCATTCATCGGCATCCGACGTGCGTGACGGAATCGGTTCATTTTTCTTTGAGTTCCACCGCTTTCCAGTTATAGATTACCAAAGTAAGGAGCATTCAGTGGCTAATAGGGGTTGCTCATATTTAAGATGTTGTGAAGGATTGATTAAAAATACCTGGCGCTGAGCGGCCGAATGTCCCATTGATATCTAAGAATATACAGTACATCATATGTACAATGAATAAACTATAACTAAGATAATGAATCAAGATTTTCCCCGAGAAATGTGAAATTAGAAGGATAGAAGTAATCTGCAGATGAAGAGAATTTTAGAAAAAATCCAGGTGTCACTCGAAGGATTCAATAAGTGCAGACGTGTCCGAGAATCACTCCAAAGCCTGGAGACAGTTTGACGTGTCCAAGAGTGTTCAAAAGTCTGGATACAATTCAGACATGTTCAGCAGTCGTTAGTTAGAGTCAAATAGAAACAGTAAATCTCGAACAGTTTATGTTATTGAACATAACAGATTTCATCATGTTTGAAATACGACTGGATTTTATTTTGAACATTAAGTATTTATCTTCTTGAATTGATTGTCGGATTGTTTGTTTATGTACAGAAATCTCTTTATTAATCGTTTAAATTTAGCAAATCATCAT
The DNA here is from genome assembly GCA_000484575.1 of Olivierus martensii. Lineage (NCBI taxonomy): Eukaryota > Metazoa > Arthropoda > Arachnida > Scorpiones > Buthidae > Olivierus > Olivierus martensii. The sequence continues at coordinate 5,960 of AYEL01089223.1, read as the reverse complement.
CATTGAAGTACACAAAGCGTCACGACGTGTCGCGTTGCCATGACGCGTCGCATTGCGTTGATCTCCTATTTAGTACCGGGTAGTAAGAAGGCAAGCGTCACATTGCGACGCGTCTTGGCAACGAGACGCATCATGACTCTTTGTGTACTCGATGATGATTGGTTAACTTTAAAAGATTATAGAAAATTATTGGTTATTAAAACCTTAGTCTTTGTGTCTCTAAAATCGATGGGAGTCATTACCTATCCTTACCTATATCGCACCGCATACCGTGTTTAGGCCTGAAGCCTGTTCAGTTACGTCATCATGTTCCAAAATATGAAATCAATATAATCTACTTTCTGACATCTAAAAAGGGAACTATCAAAATTCTCAATTTAATGATGTTGCCTAAGATAACAGGGATTTGTGAGGACCACTGAAACAAACCTTTTTTTGAATTTTGTGTTTTGGTGCAATGTAAGCAATTCTAGTTCTGTATAATGAAGGACCTAAAATAAGTGTGTTAGTTTAGGTCCTTCATTAAAGCGAATTACAGTTGTTTACGTTGCATTTGTGCATATGTCGTCAATGAAGCGGGAGAAGTCCTGATTGGAAGAGTCTGTCAGAAAGGCCGTCCCACATACCACAGAAGAACCACATCACAACCACAAAACTGCGGTCGGTTAGTGGACGGTCTTGAATTATAATTATATTAATATAGAAACGTATAATCTAACTCAGACGGACCATTAATTAAAGTCGGTTTCAACCGCTATCGCAACGCGTGGTCCATCTGAGTTAGTTTTATGATTTTCTATATTAATATAATTATAATTCACGATCGTACACAAGCGACCGCCGTTTTGTAGTTGTGGTACGTGAGTTCAGCTTAAGAAAAACGAAACATGGTTTTTTCGGCTACTCTATTACATCTACACAAAATATTATAAATTAATACATATCTAGATTTAATGATTTTAAATATTTTGCTATGTTTTACTTAAATTTTTCGCGTACTTGACTATTTACAAAATCATTTTCGCATCGTTTTGAAACGATTTTTCTTTACGGTTGGCTCAATATCTTCGTGCATATTTCAAAAAACAATGCAATCTTATCAATTTTCCCTTTGATCTATTAGAAATCATTTACGAAAAATTATTCCTTGTAGACGTAATATACGAAAAAGATTACTGTTAATTTCATTGAAACAACGAATATACCGAAAAATATTGAGTGTTTTAAATGATATTATATTGAAAATGAATTAATAATAATTATAGAATATTAAAATTATAATATATTTCAACTTACATATTCAGAAACTTTAACCAGATAATATAAATATATCATTATCAGTAGAATTAAAAGCAGCAATATCACTTCTATCGAATATTTTAGTGTCAAATGGACTTCACTTAATAGCAGATATTTTCCTAAACAAAACTCAACGGAAGTTACTGCAATTGCCAAAGTAAGAGATAACTCGTTCTGGATAACATTGCACACTTTCAAGCTGGCTTTGGCATTTTGAACATATTCCCAAATAATTCTTAATGGTAATTTATTGCCCAATTTTATAATTAATGAGAACTGCATCTTTTGTATTTCGCATAGAAAAATCAGAAAATTAATATGAGTAAATACACAAAGCGCAGAATATGTAAACATCAACACATTGGAAGCCAAACAAATTACTTTTGTAATTATCCATTGATAAGCTCCAATCAATATAAACATATAACCAACGATAAAGGTAATATCCAAGTGCACTAGAGAAATAGTTATGGTCCATAAGAAAACAAGTTTGTTTTGAATTTTAATAATTTTCTGGAGAAAGAGTTTTCGGAATAACGGTTCGTTTATTAATTTCGACCACAATATCCAATTATTGTTTAACATCTTCCTGTATTTTCGAGTATCCCAAATTAATAAACATTTAATTACGATTGCATTTGTTATAAAACACAACAGTCTAATAATTTTTGCTTGTTTTCCATATATTTTGCAATTATCACACATACTCAATGCTAAGTTTTCATCATTACTTATGAGAATAAGAATATATTTTATAATCTGTGCGAAAAAAAATATTTTCATAATTAGGGCGAATAAGCGGGAATATATATTTTTCGTTTTACTTTCAATATCCATACCACTAATTTTCATCATTGTCGACATGGGAGCAAAGACAAATTTCGGATGCAATAAATCTCTTCCTTCCATTCTTGAGTATTTAAGATATAATTGGTATTTTTAATTCGGTTCTTCTTAAAAATTGGAAAATGAAACTGCTAGTAGCAAAGCTTTCATCTATACCAAGTAGAAAATGTGCTTTATGAAATTTTTATGGTGCTTATGAATTATCTCGTACTCATAAAAATCTCAAAAATTTGATCATGACGTTGACGTTGACCAATAAATTTTTCTCAATGGTGTATGCAATGCGGATAATTATTGATTTCTCTTTTACTTTGCTAGACAAATATATTTTCAGAGTAAAAGGAGGTATTCGTGATTATCGTTGTTTTCAGAAATCGATTTTGTTTGACGCGTGTACTAGTTTAAAAATATCCTATATAAAATGAACGAAAGTGCTTTAAATTTAGTAGGCTTTTATAGAATTAAAATATTTCTAGAAATATTTTAATTCTATACAGTTCTACTATTAAAAGTTTTGAGTTTATTTTAGGATATTTAGTTTTATAAAAATTATATTGTAAAATTATTATTTGTGTTAGGTTATGTGCTCTGTTATGTTAAAATAAGGTTTTCGAAATGATCCATATACATTATTTTTGTAGTTAACTATCAGTAACTTAGAGTAGCTTTCATCAATTTGATAAAATTGATATATTACGTACAAAATGGGCATTAAAAATGGTTTTGAATTTTTTTGTTAATCTCTAACACTTTCCCGTTTTATGGAAAAATCATTTGTGGGTTGTAGATGTACCGTGTTCAATTAATTTAAAATATTAAAATCTGATTTTCCTTAGAATTTTCACTTGTGGTTTCATTAAATTTGAGACATAAGGCAGAAAAAATTAGAAGTTATAAGAGAACCTCGTAATAGTGGCATTTGTAAGTGGTTTGTTCCGTAATAACTTACGGAAGATAAAAAAACTCACTCCTGAAGAGCTTGAAACTGTTTTTCCCGAATAAGTTTCCCGAAAAAATTTTTCTCTTATGATAATAAGTGTATACGAATATTATTGGTACATAATTTATTTTCCATATTTTTAAAAAATCCATTACCAATAACAACTCTTTCTGCATTTATAATGTCATGAAAATAAAATCTTCGGCCCAAATAAAACGAATACTTAAATATTGCATTTCTCATATCAATTTTTCATAATTATTTTTAATATTCCAAATAGAGAAACGTATTAATATCACCAACAATACTGTTACTATAATGCAGTGGATCTTAACCTTTTCGAACACTTTTGATTGTAAAAAAATTTGTGGAACACTATATTACTAAAGTCATAAAACAAACAACAAAAATATGCATGAACATTTATTTACTAAAACGTATATGTTACACATAAAATTACAGTAAAAATGCATTAATTAAAAATACATTCTTAAAAACTTTAAGTACCTCTTTTAGAAAAATGAACATTTTTAAATAATGGTTAAAAATGTAGCTAATTTCTTGAGCTAATTTCTTTTGCAAATTTGAGCACTATCAGGTCTAATATGTCATAAAAATACCCTCAATTCTTCGTCAATGTTTCTAAGTTTTTCGGTTTTTTTAATTTTTATATTCGTTAAAGTTGTGACACACTAAACGCGACGCGAAGCGAAGCAAAAATGATAGAAAAATTTGAATCCTTCGCTTCGCGTTTCACTGCGCCGCAGCCTGTCTACAATACAATGTGTTATTTATTGTTTCGTGGATTTGCCGATAGAGGTCGTTTGCGGAGTGTGGTTGATTTGTAATTAGAAAGAAGTGATCGTACATTTTCAGTACAGTGGGTGATCGGTTAACGAACATTTCCGTTCCAAGACAATGTTCGTTATCCGAATTGTTCGTTAACTGATCACTCGTGAATACTAGTACAGTGGGTGATCGGTTAACGAACATAATCCGTTCCTAGACAATATTCGTTATCCGAATTGTTCGTTAATCGATCATCGATTTACCATAGGTTTTAATGATAATTTGATTAATTCGTTCCGGAGACCCAAAAAAAACATAAATAAAAAATTATATAATTTTTTATTTATGATTATTTATATGTAATAATAATATATACATACATAATCTTACATTTTCCTCTATATATTTACCCCAGAACTTACTAAAAGGCCCATAAGTAAGTTCTGGGGAATGCCCCAGAACTAATAAAAGTAATGTTTGAACTTCCCTACGAGTACATTGTACTCATAGGGAAGTTCAAATATTTACTTTTTACTACAGTCAATTCTCATTATTCGTGGTAGTTATGTTCTGTAAAATCTTTGCGAATACTGAATTAGGGAATATTGAATCATTGTGCCTGTGGGAAATATAGAGTTAGGTTCCAGTGAATGTTTCTTCTCAACATTTTCATCCTTGCTTTATCCTGTGCTTTATCTGTAATACACATTGAATAAAGACACTTTATTCTATGTGTATTACAGTACTTACGAATAATTACAATATATGAAGTTTACAGTACTATATACAGTACAGGTTGATAATCAAAAATCCGGCAACCTCAGGACCTGAGGATTGCCAGATTTTCGATGTATAAATATGCTGTATATATTTAACAGAAAAGGACTAAGTGTACAGCACTTTAAAGAAATAAAATTAAACACTAAATAAAAAGCAAATGAAATTTTAATGTTCAATAACTAAATAAAAGACTGTAGTTCTACAGAATGTTAATTCAACTAAATAAAATAGTTCCTCAGAATTATAATTCAATTAAATAAAATAGTTCTACAGAATTTTTATTCGTTACTGTACTCTCGAGAAAAAAAATTAAAAGATTTTATAAATTGCCAATAAGCAAAAAGAGTCAGAAAAAATGCCAAAAAAATTTCTAACGCCAACCACGTCTAAAAAGCCAAAAAGAGCTCATTTGGTATCAGAAAAGCCAATCTGGCAACCCTGATTGCAAGCACGACCAAACATCTGATTCTGGAGTACAGCGCTGTCAAAACATAAAATATGGTGCCTCAAAAAAACTATGGCGCACCAACACAGTAAATTTAAAAATGCACTCCCGACATTCATGCCAAAAAACTGATGGAACCAGAATATTGATTGCCAGATTTTTGATTCTCAACCTGTATTATAATTACTATAATCTTTATTTAATTTTTTAAAACACTAACTATGTAGTAAATAAAAATCTTAGTTTTGATGGGTAGTTGTTTGATGTGGCAGCTGACACATTGTTTTCCTGAATTGCATTGAAAAACTGTATGAGTCTTGTCTGTGTCACTTTTTACCTCAGATTTTTGAAAATCTCTGCGTAAGGAATAAATGTACAAAAAGTTAAGCACCTAAATTTGAAGCTGCATTTAAGTATAGGGTCATATTATTCTGTGGGACCTGCAGATGATAAGAACAGACTTTTGGCTTACCTGTGATCTGTGGAGTGAGCAAGGATAGGTAATGAGACTTTTCAGGCAGAACGACAGAGATTACGAGTAAGAATAACATTTATAACAGTATTTTTGTGGCTCAGCGATAATCCGCAAATAAGTGCAAAAGTTCCGCAAAAATCGAATTTGTGGTTACTTCTTTTGTATGGTAAGCTTGGTGGCTAAATTTTGATTGCCCCTTTCCACTCAAATAGAGTACTAAGGGAGCCGTTCTGGGCCAAAATTAAAAGCGAAAAGTAGAAAAAGCAAAGAACCATTCCAACTTAACCTATGTGATGACATGTGTGAGAGTAGCCCAACCCATTCTATATGTTAAATAGAAGCTTAGAACTATGTTAGTAGAAATTAAGTATTATGTTATTAGAAAC